>ML325805.1:0-57007 GCA_005239505.1 Nicotiana paniculata | reverse complement strand
GGGGGGGGATTTAGGTTGAAAAAATACTTGAGGTAGTGATTATCGATATCAGAGTTTTGTTCTAAAAAAGAATACTTTAAGGATAAAATAGTAAAAATTTTGGTCAAACTTAAAGTACTTATAAGCTAAAAATTCATAAGATGAGGGTGACCAGCTTATGACTTTTGGCTTATTTTTGACTTATAAGCACTTGGCTTATAAATACTTTTAACTTTATCAAACGCGTAGATAAGCAGAAAACTGCTTATAAGCTAGTTTGACCAGCTTATAAGCTTAGCCAAACACCCTCTTAAAAGCTATTTTGGCTTAAAAGTTATTTAAAACAAGCCTATCCAAACGTGCTCTTAATCTGACTAGGTAAAGAGCAAAAATTTGTACATATGTACTGTTTTCCTGATTGTGACTCAAAAAGGCCATTCTATCTACTACTTGGTTGGCCTCTTTAAAACAATGATTGATAAAAATACCTTGTCTATTAATGAGTTTCATAATATCTTAGATTGCATCTTTGATTCCCATGGAATGGTCCAGTTGCCGGAGATGCAATTTTGAAGCAACATTGAATCAGTTTCACCAATTATCAAGTTGAACTTTTTTTTTCCATCCAGATGTACTTATTAAACCTTACTAGTAGTAGTGTAGAATCTCACTGGAATATGAAAAGTTAATGAGCATATAACAATTTAGTGCTAAAACGTCAAGACTGATAAATTCTTCTCTTTCATAGCCTTCATTCATCATTTCTTGTTATTATCGTAAAGAACAATGCCGAAGGATTCAATACTAGCAATAGCAAGATTCTTACATTAATTATTTATCAAACTTAGCTGAATAATTCACCACAATCCAAAGGAAAGATGAGACTGTAGTACAGGATTCATGAAGAATATGTTTGTTTGAGACCTAAGATGAAAAGAGTTGAATCAAAAGCTGCTTAACTACTGTAAATAACATTTCTCATTTTTCCACGAGTCAAGGTTAGAAAAGGAAGGGATAGTAAGTGTCCTTCCCTATTGAAGCACAAATACATATATGCACATATATAAACCTGAAATTTGTTCTAGCCCTTTGACCTAGATCAGGAAAAGAAACAACAGCTTCTTTGTTTTTTTTATTTTTTGGTAATGTTTTAGGTCAACACCTTTTGACCTCATCATAAATTTTAAATGAGCTACTAACTCGCAATCTACAATCTATGGCACCACTTTCATTTTCGTGCACGCGCGTAGAGTTATGAATCCTATCTACTATGCAACTTGAACTCTTAGGAGTTTGCTCAACTAACTGAAGGGGCATTAAATCAGCATTTCCATCTTTATAATTCATGAAAGCTCCTAGAGCTCCAAGAAACCCCTCATGCCGCAAGAACATTGCTTTTGCCTCGCCCTTCGACCTGCACATTGAGCAAATTTATTAAGTTCAATTGAGGAGAGATTACCTAGCAGGAGTCGGTAGGTAATAATTGCGACGATAAACCACTTTTTAGCAGCAACCAGCAAGCATATTATTTATCTAACGTTAAAAGAGTATGCTAACCGATGAATCTATCCTAGAAACCACACACCAATTCATCAAATAAAATATGGGAGCTTTATTTTCTTAGAGTTGGTAACTTGGTAGTAAGGAAATGCCAATTTTCTGGGTATAAGTGGATATAGCAATTACCAGAAATCAACTGCAACGGAAATTGTGTCCATTGTATAAGCATGTTCACGGATGAAGAAACCTCCCAAAATAATGCGCTTGAGCCCAAAACGAAGAGCATTCAAGTATGCAATCTAGAAAGCAAAACCAATTGAAGAATAAAGTCAGCAACAATAACAAAAGTTTTACAATTTAACAACTACATTATAGGAAGGAGATGCCCTATATTTCTTCCTTTTCATGAGTGCTGATTACTAAACTCATACTTCTCAACATTCAGCAAAGCATCACTTTAAAACAACATAACTAACAGAATAAACCTTAAGACCAACCCGGTGCCACTTATATAAAATAAAAAAACTCATATAATGAAGACCACTATAGCGAAATGTTTTCATGACAGAAGAGTGCATCCACTTAAGTAAAAGAAATTCTTATAATGAAGACCACTATGCTGAAATGTTTTCATGACAGAAGAGAGCATCTTAAAATTAAAATAGGAAGTACAACTTCATTGAGCAGAGTAGCAGATGCACGTCTGGAACACCACCTAAGAGTTTCTAGCAAGGAAAAGAACAAAGACGAGCACATTTTAGTATCTTCCAATATTTAATGCCATTTTGACAAATTATGACATGTTAATGATAAAATGTTGTGCAATACGAGATATCCAATAAGTAATGGATGGATTATCTATCTGCCCTTCTCCTATGTTTTATTTCAATTCTTTATATGTATCCTTATGAGAGAGGAAAATGGTAAGCAAAACATATCGAATGGGAACAGTACAAAACTAGAGTCTGTTGCTCCTGTGAATTAGAAATATTCCCAAAGGAATAGATCATGAAGGACACCGTTTCCATCTGATTGGAGAATAACAGTATTATTCTTAATATAGAGAAATGGAGATATATATATATAAAGGGATTGGTCTTTTCAGTCAGGAAACAACTACTTTGTGATGTATCTATAGATGCTGCTGAGAGAAACTTCATGACCCACATAATTACCTGTCCGATGTTATTTGAGATCATTCTTAAAAGGGACCGGGCGATGTCTTCTGGTTTGTAGTCTTCGAGCTCTCTGTTTTCTGAGACCGGCTTGCCGAAGCTAGAGGCAATGGCTGTTGATGCAAGGCCGATCTGTCATGTATCATTAAATTCTTAATCACCCTGAATATTATGAAGCTTCTGGTATTTGAATAGAGCATTTAGAACAACTGAACATGTGGGAACTACATTTACAAAATTCATCAACTCCTCTCATGATAGATTTCAATTACTTGGCCAACATTCAACAGCAGAAACGTTGCTACAATAAGGTACTGTTCATTGTCAAGTTAAGGAGTTCATCTATAACAACTAACAACTGAAATGACTTGCTAAGGAAAAGGGTATGAATCTCAAAGTATAACAGAGGATAAAATTAAGATATTTTGTATAGTAGAGCGGTAGTTTAGACCTTTTCCTTAACGGCTTTTCTCCAAATTGCCACCTTGGAAAGGGTAGGTGCATATATATCAAGCAATACCAGAGAAATACTCTCAAATTGGGTCCGGCATTGGTCCAAAGCGAACATCAAGGCTGTAAGCTTTTTTTTCTGGGTCCTAGTATCGACAGGGAAACTAAAAAGAACATTTAGAGAAGTGGGAACGAAATTGTGAATCCACCCATACTTTGAGCATGAAATAAGTATTTCAGTATATAAGTAGTTCCTCCGTTTCAATTTATGTGAACCTATTTTTTTTTAGTCTGTGTAAAAAAGAAAAACCTTTTTCCCTCTTTGGAAATAATTTACCTTTATGCGATGATTTATAGTCACACAAAATATATGTGCCTTATTTTATACCACAAGTTCAAAAGTCTTCTCTCTTTTCTTAAATTCCGTGTCCAGTCAAATAGGTTCACATAAACTGAAACAAAGGGAGTGTGTATATATATATATAGGGTCTTGCTAACATACTACATGAAGGTAGTATGTTAGCACCCTACTCATTTTGTCTTTTCCTTAAATACCCTTAACTTTTAATTTCTACTTCAACAGTGAGAAACAAGAATTTGCTTTTTTTTTTTGTCATTTTGTACCAAAACAAGAATTTGCTTCTGTTAGCTCTCTCTCCCGATTTGTCAACCTCTATCTTCTCTCTCGATTTACCCTCTCTCGCTTCTCTTTTGCAGTTGTTGAAATTTGAGTTTGAAATTCTGGGTTGTGAATCGAAATCTTGTAGCTGTTGTGAACTGGGAATTGGGGTGGTAAACGAATACAACCAACCATTTTGACGAACTCTAAAACTTGAATTTGGGCTTGAAATTTTAATTTTGTGATAGATTGTTACTTATGATTTGTGTCAAAGTAATTTTGACCTAGAGAACTGAAGGGAAATACCGTCGAAAGCCAATCTGTCAAAAAGTTGGAATCCTCCATTGATAAACCTTTGAAGCTTCTGGATTTGTATAAGATCTGAAAGTTTGAACTCAAAATTGATTGGGTGTTAGCTTAATGTGTTGGAACTGTTTTGCGAACTTGAATTCGAAGTTTGGGGAGTTTTGGCATTGATTTGAGGTGTAGCCAGATTATAAATTCAGTTGAAGCTCAAGCTTCTTATATGTAGAAAATTAAATTAAGCTTCCACTTTTTCTCCAATAAAGAGGAAAACTGCTGAATCACAGTAACCATCTTCAATCAAAACCCACTTGAAATAAAGTCAGCCCCTCTTCGTTCCCTTTCTTCTTCACAAGATTAATGATTACAGGAGGGACCGAGGGAAAAGATGGAGAGAGAGACCAGGGAGAATTGGTTACGCGATTTAATTTAATATTTTTGTAAAAAGACCAAAAAGTCGTCCCTATTAAATCTTTTGGAATAAGTGGTTGAGGGTATTTAAGGAAAAGACCAAATGGGTAGGGTGCTAACATACTACCTTCACGTAGTATTTTAGCAAGACCATATATATATATATATATATATATATAAGGTAGCCCGGTGCACGAAGCATCTAATATTCACGTAGGGTTCGGAGAAGGGCCGCACCCTAATATAGGCAGTTTACCGTGATGCAGTATCAGTAGCATCATTTCACGGCTCGAACCCGTGACTTACAGGTCACAAGGAGACAACTTTATCGTTGCTCCAAGGCTCTCCATTACTAGCAAGAAAATACAAGACAAAAAAATGCACTCGGGAGGATGAAATTTGTCAATTGGAAAAAAAAGTATACACAGAATAACACAGGAAGACCATGAATTTGAAAACAACAAGCTAGCCTTAAATTCACCTTCATAAAGGTCTAAGTTTGGCAGAGCATATGTGGAGAGAAATAGAAAGTAGATTGGAGGAAGGTGAACAAAAAGGAGACGCAGAACGAAGAGGAAAGGAGGCTAAAGGGGGAGGTCGACTGGAGTTATCTTTTCTTTGTTGTTCACTCTCAAGCCATGAGATGGCACAAGCAGAGTTCACTCTTACTAGTGCCATCCCCTTTTCTTATATGATCAAAAACGAATTTACTTTCACCTAACTTGATTTAATAAGAGAACCTTTATAGACAAAACATAGCGGATTGAGCCTGATGTGATGGACACAAATTGTAAGTTGGGACAAAAATTGCTCAACTTGGATTGAAGTTTGGGGACCAACTCCTTATTCTACTCCAAATATTCTTTCCATTACTCATCTAGACTCTTCTACATCCAAGATGTGACATATTAGACCTTTGAATAGTTTAAACTGCAACTTATCCAACTGAAAAGAAGGAAATACATTACACAACAAAGTTTATACCTTTGCATAGTCCATTCCCCCATAAATATCTCCAACGAGCATGTCTATCACTCTGTTGTTTCCCTGATGGCTCAATTCCAGCAACTCATCAAAACTGCAATACAAACACATAAGAAAATTCTGCAGAAAGAAACCAATTGACTAATTGAAAATCATATACTTAGCAGAAATGAAAATAACCTTTTGCATTTAGTCAAAAGTTTTCCTAGGCCCCAGAAAGTGCCGCCACCAACGCTAGTTCCACTAACTCTCTGAAAATTTTCATCTCCATCTACCTAAAAAAGGCTTAAACACAAAATATTGATATAACAAAGAGGGAGTCGTGATGAAGTGCCAAAATGCATAAAATTCATAATTAATTGCACATATCACTTTGGTCTTCATAAAATTAAGATTGAATCTCTTCATTCTATAATGGAAATATATAAAAGAAGTTATGACTTATAAAAGCTTCTTGACTCTTGGCTTCAGTCGGATAAGGTTTCCAGCAACTCACTTCACAAGTGTGTATTACTCATGTAGAAAATACTATGAAATATAAAATCTTCTTACTTCAGGGCCTTATACTACTGTTCTAGTTCTTCTATATCACTCTGCATCTAACAACCCATCAAAGCCCACCAGCCCTAACATTTCCGAAGGTGAGTATTCACAGATGAAAAAAAGTAAGGTAAATTCCTTATTCCAATGAACCAAATTAACAAAGAAAGTAATAACATAGGGGTTTTAGGTATTAATTTTCTAATATATTGTCTGCTAACTACTATGCAGGAGATTTCGGTATTGCATGTTGGAAAATAGAGGACCAGTATGAAGCTTATGGAATGTCACCTAAATCAGTGGGAAATAGGATAAGGAGAGCTTTGGTAAACTCAACTTTTTATATTGTCCTTGCAGGTCCTAACCCTGTAGATCAGTGTGAATTAGCATTTATGTCGAACTGAAGGAATCTAATCTGTGAAGCTTACCTTTATCATGCTAACCCCAGACCCAATGTTGACAAGGAGGTAAGGATATAAGTCATTCTGATCAATCTGCACGTATTCCTTTCGACCTCCAATATACGTATAAGCTTCATGGTTAACAGCCTACTCACAGAAGAGAAAGAGGAATATGTCAGATGAGCTTTTATGCTATACTGTTTAGGCAAGCTTAGAAAAGAGCAGGAAATTGTATGCAATGGAGAAAGGTTTCTGTTGCTGATGAGATCTTAGCCTCACTAGTGAGTCTCATGTTCAAGACCCAATAAAGTAAGAGATTTCTTTGTCCTTAAAACAAGGTACAAGTACTCTATTTACCTTAAATAATCGAAATGAACCATATCAAGCATGAAAAAGAATTCCATATGCTACTTGTACTCAATTCAGCTGATATTGGACAGAGGAGAGAAAAGAGAAACCACTATTTCCACGGGAAATGTGCCTCTATCAATCTATTACCAGCATTGAGGGTGCAGCATTTCATCAAGAAGAAGCAGAGAATCATGATAAATTAGTATACACCGAGTAAATTAGCTATACACACACAATCATATCTCCAAGCAAGAAATAATAACATAGAAAAAGTACATATGTATTCCTGGAACCATAAATACTGTCCAGGACTAATTCAGAGTAAGTAGATAAACCAAGCTGAAGATTGGCAGAAGAGAAAAATACGAACTATTTTTAGAAAGGATTTCATGTGCACATAAATATCTGAAGAAAAAAGTACTACCAATACTGATTTCTGCTACAAAAAACCCACCTTAAGCAAAAAATTTGCTCCAGCAACAAGAGACTCCATTTCCTCTACCTTGTCCAGAGTTATGCCAAGTTTTTCTTTGAATAGATCGGCAAACTTGAAAGCTCCACCACCTGTTGCCTGTTCAAGAATAAAACTCATCAAAAGGTTACACGGTGTTTTCAACTTTACGCATTCCACCATATAAATTTACTATAAATATTGTGAGAAGAAAATTCTACTACAGCACTGGTATGACCATGGGTGTCTTGACCTAAGTTGCTCTGACAAGGCAGTTTAGGTGCCGCACCCGTGTCGACACGACACTAGTATGGGTGTGGGTGTGTGATCCGTACCGGATATGATCAAACAACTTCGGGTACTCTAACCACGACGGATGAAAAAATTCGAGACGAGATACAATTTTATTCCCCAAATCAGAACCAAAACTAGGGTAAATTTGAAGAAAATAGCATACTTTATTTAGCAAATTAATCATTTACTTATCTACAACTTGAGAAGAAAAAAAAAATCCACACTTTACAAGCTATACGTAAGTATTCCATAAAATTTCTCATAATTTAGAGATATTTTTATTTTTTTAATTATTTTTAGCCGAGTACCCGCACTCGTATCCGTAATAGGATCCATATACCCAAATCTTAAAATTTACATCTCGAAAGATCCGACCTCTAGGTCCGCACCCATATCGGATACTTGTACCTGTGTCCGAGCAACTAAGGTCTTGACCCCTAAAAAAGATACTATGTTCCAGTCCTGGGCAGAGGGACATTAACCAGTCCTGATTAATGTGTTTTCAGAAACTTGTATTACATGCAAGGGTTTCTGTGCAATATTTTAACCCTCCACCTCCAACCCCGAGGTTGCAGGTTCGAATCACCAAGGGACCAAAGTGAGGAGCTCCTGAGGAGTACGTTTTTATTTATCGATTTCAGGTCTTCATCAAGCCCCTCACATATGGCCTCTTCTTTTTTTGTTAACCAAGCACATGCTTTATTTTATTTATTGGTGGTGAGACTCAAATTGAAGAACTCTACTTGCTATAATACCATATTGATAGATGTAAACCACCTTATGTACATGTTTATGTTATATTAGAGAGGGAGCTTATTTATTTATTTATTCATTTGTTCGAGATCTTTTAGATGGAGAAATGAGTTTCCACAACGGGCAGTTTGAGTGCCACAATTATCATAGCATTAAATCTTATGTGGATAGTGAAATGGAAAGCTATAAAATGGCAGAAACTTAGAGAAAGAGGAAGGTTGTACATAATCGCTCGTGCTTTATGTTCTAATGTGTCACAGCTTTTCTGGAGCCAAAAGGGTCCAAGAGAAGAAATAGGGACAAGGTGAAACAAATTTCCTAACTCTTTGATGTGGACCATTTGGAGAAAAGACGGAAGGGTTTTTGAAAGAAAGGAACTAACAGCCTCCAAATTGCAAACAGCGTGCTTTTCTTTCCCTAGCTCTGGAGTGCATAAAGCCTGAAATGTTTAGCAGAGGATTGGATATATTTTGAAGGAAACAATACATTCTATTTGCTCCTTTTCGCTCAAAATATTTCCTATACTCTAAGAGTCTACCTTTTTTGGTATAGAATCAATAAACTCATACAAAAAAAAAAAAAAGGTATAAACAACCTAGATAGAACAGGAAAATGACTAGTAACTATATTTTTGGTTGAAGGATGTAAACAGATTTTATCACTTAACAGTTCAACTCCCAAACTTTAGAGGTTAATGGTTCCATGTAAGAAAATATAATGATAAAAAATTGGACCTTGCATTAACTCAACCCCAAAACCTAGCTCATGAGGTGAGGATTATCCAAGACCATATAAGGAAACAAATGACTTCCCATGCAACTGATGTATGATACTAACACCCCTGCCTACACGCCTAGTATTAGACATTTGGAGCGTGGGCAATATAATATAGGGGCCCAACATCGGATAAAACAAGAATTGGGTGGGCCTAGCTCTGATACCATGATAAGGAATGAACCATGGGCCTAACTCAACTGCAAAAGCCAGCTCATGATGTGAGGATTGTCCAAGACCATATAAGGAAACAAATGGCTGGGACACTAACATATTACTTTGTACAGTTCTGAAAGTTAATGTCGGCTCTTCAATTCACATTCTTTACTTTCGAGTAAAAGAGTCAAAAGATGCACACAGCAGGCGAAAAGAAATGACGAGCAATCAACAGTATATACACGAGAAACTTTTGTTTTGGAAGAGGAAGACTTTATAAAAACTTAACTTGCAAGAAGTTTTAACTTGAAAAGTACATTCTAACAAGGCAGAATAGCCTAGGAGACACTTGTACTTGGTACGGATTGTCATCCCGGTCCTTACACTCCATAAAATTTCATCCAAACACCTCAACATAATCAAAACAAGACTATTAAACCCTTCGAAATCGTGTGATGCTCACTTGCTTGACGTGGATGACAAATCAGCATCCACATCAGATTCTATGCTAAATAATATTATTTAATAAATTTTAATTTCATTAATAAAAAATAAAAAAAGAAAAGCAAAAAATTAAAATTAAAGAAAACCCTCCTCTCTTCTTCAAACCCACTCACTCAACCTTCTTAAAAGAATAACCCACCTGCCATGGCTCCTCCACCATGAGTATCACCACCTCCTTCACTCCTCTTTAAAGAAAGTTATCTATTCATGAAAAATACATGAGCAAAAAATTAATTCTTTTGAATTTTGGCTTATTCCTCTACCCCAATTTGAAAGGGTTGTGAAAAATTTGAAAGGTTAGACCACCGGAAAAATGGAAGCCGTAGAGAAGGGGAAAATGACATGATGGAAGAAGAAATACACACCACGGAGAAAATCTAATGAAGAAGGGATGAAAAAAGATGAAGAAAAAGGGGAAGGGAGNGAAGAAGAAGGGGAAAAACAAAAACTGGTGTGGGGGTGGAAGAAGAGGAAGTGTACAAAATGTCTCTTTGCTTTTTTCTTTTTCTTTTTTTAACTTATTTTATCTTATCTTTTTATTTTATTTTTCATTCTTATTTTAATGATTTTTTTTCCTTATTTTAATTATTTCTTCTTCAAAATCTTCATATGCACGCTCCTTGGTCGCGTAAATTACACACACTTTGTTCAGCTCAACCATTTTGTTGTCACATGTGCTTGGTCAATGGTCAAAGGGTTTAAAATATAGATTTTGAACAAGTTAAAGTGTCTGGATGAAAAAAAGTGAAGTAGGAGGACCGGCATGACAAAGTGGCACAAGTATAGGTGTCATTTAGGCCATTCTGCCTTCTAACAATAAGAAGATTGCAATGCAATAGCTTCCTCGGTACTTATCATTGAGTAGCTTCTCCAGAAAAACCATGGATGATTTCCCGAACTTCCAAAAGCTCGTTTCATCCCACAAGGGACACAGATTATTTCTTCCCAATGAGGTTTTAGGATTCTTCAGAAACCTATGAAGTACTTTAGGAAGGCTCTCCTATAATCACCAAATTGAGCAAAGAAAAAAAAAGAGCTGGGAAACAGAACCAACATCTTTTGAAATTCTCCTTTACCTTAATCTTGATCTTTTCAACAGCATGAGAATGATGACATTGAGCACCTGTAATCATTGTAATCTATAAGATTTAGGAAGGGCATGGCATAATACAACCTAATAAAAAGACGTATAAAAACCTGTGAAGATAAACTCTAAAGCGAAGTTCTCTTAAACTGGGCATATGATTCCTAAAGTGACCAAGATACCTAAAAACTTAACTGCAACGACATATAAATCATTTCTATCATTACTAAAATGTTTGTACGCTCCGAATACGGTTAGGATAATGGAGGAAGTACTATTCTGTACACTTAACTTTCAAGAATTCAAATTGTTTTTAGCATCCAAAGTTTATATTTTGTGTTAATGTTTTCTGTGCCACGTTAACTTAGCGATTACTTTAATATTGTTCTTCCACTATCACTATCAAAAAAAAAATTACTTATAGCCAAAGGTGAAACGATAAAATCTTTTCTTCACTTATCAAAAAAAGTTCTTCTTCCTAATCAAGCCCCCTATAAGTTTACATGCATGCCAATTTGTAATCCAAGAAGTCACCCCAAAAAAATAGTTATATCTAGGGTGTAAGCACCACAAGAAAACCTACCGCACTGTTGAAGTTTCTTGGAAGACAAAAAATTTATGCAGTCCTCAATCTTGCTAGTCTCGAACTTCACAAAATGAAGTCTGCCACTAAGAATGTGATGGTTAAGGTCTCCATTGGGAACTTCCTGTCTCTCTTTTGGTAATGTTGGTGCCTCATCATTAGTGTTGCACTTACTGTTGGTTGAAAAGTATACAATCTTGATGAGGGAGCCTGCAAAAGAAGAAGGTCCTTTCATTTAGCATTTCTATTTGGTCCTCAAAATATTGTTTGTTAACAGAAACATTCTTAAAGCAAAATCCCATAAAGCTTCTTCTTAATCTGACTGTGCACATTGGAGATACTGATCAATTTTTTATCTAATACATATTGCATTGTGTGACCCCTTGGTCTAATGCTTATACTACTAGAGAGAGGAGAGCTTTATCTACTTAGTTATGTTTTAACACTAAGAAAAGAAGTTGTGAGTTCATCTCATTATGAAATCAGCAACAAGCAATTGAGCCAGCGCCCACCAGCGTTATACAAATTCATGTACTATGCAGCTGAAATCGTGGAGAAATTTTGCTGAAGTTTCTGGATGTTCAAATACACCAACCTATCCATCCTCTCTGTCTATGTCCACTAAAACCAAGCTCTTTTTTAATGACAGTGACATCCAGGTCAGCTCGTTTGCACTTTGACAATTCCACTGGGTTGCCAGTTACCTCCCACCAGCACAGGGTAACTTTATCCACCAAGGCTTGGGCAGATGGGAAGAAATCAACACGTTACCCCGGTCTCCAAGGTTCCACTCACTATATTAACTACTAGGTCACACCCTTGAGTGCCATTAAAACCAAGTAAAATGTACTCCTCCAATAGGCAGAATTCAATCATGGAAAAGACCATATATATCTTTCTATTTTCCAGTAAAACCTAGACTTACAAAATTTGCAAACCCCATGTAAGTTTGTAAATTCAATTCATTTGCGTGATGATACCTATGGTTCTTATGAGGTCAGGTGACTTCTAAAACTAGATAACAGTTCAACTTATCAAAATACTAAGCTTGTTTCTTAGGAGGTCAAGAATGCAGCAAATTCTAGTACTAGCTTTGTTCATTTTGCAACTCTAGTGAAATGCCATTAAATAATTAACCTATGAACCAATCACTCTACCAGAATTCAACCCCACGCTAATGAGTTTATAACTGGATAATGAAGTAATGACTTTCAGTAGAAAAAAGGAGTTGATATTTTCTACTCCTTTTTATCTTTTTCATTTTTTTTCTTAAATTCTATTGAACCAATAAGAAAGTAGTGCCAACATAACTTTACAAAGCAAAGAGAAAAGACACTAACATTTCGAATCCCCAAACCAAAAAAACATAAAAGTAAAAGGCAAAATTAAAACTTTAACAAATTACCAAAAAAATAAAGATGTCAGAAGAAAAAAGAGCAAATAAACCCAGCAATTTACCTCCAATGTCGATAGCCAAATGAGAAATTTCATCAGCAGATTGCTTAATCAGCTCAGAAGTGGAATCAGTATTCTCTAATTTCCCATCAATTAACTTTCTCTCCATATCCGATTGGTCTTTCTCCTTCAATTAAGAGTAAAAACAGAATTTTTATAGATGCAATGATTGAGAAAGATGATCGGCCAACGATATAGAGTAAGTATATATAACATTCTCTTTTCTTTTGTCAATAAAAGGCTGCTGGTACTTTACAAGTCATAGGGGTTCCATTTGAGGACAGAAGGCGTGAAAACCAAAATTCATGTTGGTAGTAGTCTATTTGGATTTGACCAATATAATTAAATTCTTACCTATTTATGACTGCTTTACCATCTCAATTAATAGGAAATAGGAGTGATATTATATATATTATGGGGTGCACAATAGTGGGTGGGGGATTTAAGCTAATTTTGGAAGGTAATGCCTAATGGGTGTATGGGCCATTGAACGGTCACACAAGGCGGCCGGACTCTTATCGTTTTCTTTCACCGCAAAATGAGTCCCATAAAATTTGAATTCACAAAAAAATTTACTAATTACATAGGGATCGAATCCAAAACCTTTACCCTCTCCATTTTAATTTATCTAAATTTATTTGATTGGGCACAAATTTTTGAAGAAAAAAAAAGTTTTTTTAAATTTTTATGATATAAAATAAAGCACATATATTTTGTATGACTATAAATCATTGTATAAAGATAAATTGTTTTCGAATAAAGAAATAGGTCATTCTTTTGTTACGGACTAAAAAAGAAATATGTTCACATAAAGTAAAGCGGAGTAGTATTAAAAATAGTATTTATAATTCCACTATAATTTTTAAATGGGACTACTTGTCCTGCTAGAAATAATCTTTTAGTTCAGTTACAACTTAAAATGTATACATTTTTTATATTATTTTTTACTGATCTCCGTGAAAAAGGACATTTACATAGTTAAATAAATTGCTTTCTTGATCAGTTGGGCAATATCCCACCTAAATTTGGCCGATATTTTACTTTCTTACACGGTTTGGCCCATTTTATATATAATTTGATTTATTTTTTAGTAAGGGTGTTCAAAACTGAATCGAACCAAACTGATGGCTTATTGATTTATTAGTATCGCATTATTGGAGTAATGTATGATAAATGGATGGAGATTTTATAATTAACGGCTTAACGGTTTGGGGGCAGATTACTCAATTTTTTTATTGGGTAAACCATTAACGCGTTAAGAATTTTTGTATGCACATTTTTACCCCTATGTAATATATAGTACTATTGAAACCCTAAATGGCGGAATTCCTAATTTCTATTTTTTAATTCTCAATTGTCTGCAGCCACCAGAGGCAGAGAAGTCATCAGTCTCGTCTCTCTCTTGAACTGAGAACTGAGAAGTCGAATAATCGAAATCTCAATGATTAATTAGTGCATGTATGTATGTATGAGTAGTCTTGATGGTATTAAAAATTTGGTTAATACGTGTATGACAGTATGAGTAGTTTTGAAGACTCATCAATTAAAAAATAAGGTTTGGTTAGATCTTAAATGGTATTAAAAATTTGGTATTGATTTGAAACTATTTGTTATTGATTGAATGATTGTTCAAAAAATTTCTATTTGGTTTAGCCGATAAGCAATCTGATAACCATCCGATAATTGTTAGTCCTGTCATGACCCAAAATCTAAGGTCGTGATGGGACACCATTGTCAGGCAAGCTAATGATTAATAGTTAAGTTCAATTCCCATTTTAATATTTGGAAATCGTTACATTATAACAACCAAATAAAAATCCCCTAAGCAAATTTGATAGATTAAACATCCATTTTGAAATTAAAAAAAAGCTTTCCAAACACATCTCAGAACCCGGTGTTACAAGTGCATGAGAGAACTTCTAGGAATTTGTACAAATACTACCATGTCTGTCCGAAATACAAGTTGGACAAGGACTTCAAAATAAAAATGAATACAACACAAGGGGAAGACTCTACCGGCTGCGGGTCGTCTCCGGGTGATGCAGCTCGTCTAAGTCTCCAAGTCAACCACAATGCTGTGAGGGTACATGTGCAATAAAAATGCACAGCAAGTGTAGCATGAGTACGAAAACAACGTGTACTCAGTAAGTATCCCGCCTAACCTCAGAGAGGTAGTGACGAGATATCGAATTAGNTCATAAAATCTAGGCCAGCAAGCAGTTCAAAGATCACAAGAAGTACGCAGCAAATATCATGCGCAAACAATGCCGAGGGTCGAACGGTGCGGACCAACAATAATAAATTGTGCACTGCCGAGGGTCGAACGGCTCGAATCATAGATGCATCTATATGCCCCGCTCATGAATCGATCATGCGACGCGGTTATACATAAATACAAGGTTATCCTGCTCGTGAATCATATATGCGACTCGGGCACCCATAGCTACACATATTCACACAATAAGTCCACATTTATCACGAAAGCAGTTACCCATGGAAGTGGTAAAATTCTTCTTAAAGGATCACGAAAAAATAGCATTTAAATCTTTGTTTTGAAACTCATTTGCCAAGTTTAATAATATTCAATAATATAATCGTATCAGGAACACAATCAACCACAGAGGAATTAATTCTCTTTCTAAACGATTAAGAAACGTACACTCTGGCCTTCTTAGGAAATAAATAACCAATTCAATAGCAGTATCAGTCTAATATTATTGGAAGGATCACATGTACAACACGTAAGGCATGCTAGTGGGTCCTAGACTACCCGAACATAAGCATATTAGTAGCTACGCACGGACTCCCGTCACCTCGTGCGTATGTATCCCCCGCAAACAATAGCATGTATTCATTTAGTACACCTATGGGGACAATTCCCCCTCATAAAGTTAGAAAATAGACTTACCTCGCTTCGAAATTCCATAACCGGCTTCCAAGCCCTTCCGACGACTCCAATGGATGCACAACGCCCCAAAACTATCCAAATAACGACAAACCAATGAAATTATACTCTAATATTTGTTAACAATTCAAATTATATAAATTCCCATCTCCGCTCAAGGAATTGACCAAAATGACCTCGGGCCCACGTGCCCGGATTCCGAAATTTCTCGAAGATAAACTCTGCCCGTAGTCTTACTAGCTCAAATATACAATTTACTCTAATTTCCAAGCTCAAATTCGTGGTAAAATCCAAAAATCCAAATTTTTAGGTTTTCCTCCAAAATCCCAATTTCCTACTAATTTCCATGTCTAAATCCATGTAAGATCACATATTTAACTCAAAAATAGGAAGAAATCACTTATCTAGTGTTGCTTGGTGAAAATCCCTCCTTGAGCTCTCTCCAAAATCGTCCAAAGAAATGAAAGAAATGGGCCAAAACTCGTGTTTAAAACAATCTGCCCAGGTTTCATCGAGTTGTACCTTGCGCTGTGCAGGTTGTACATCCTATTATAATTTTTCCTTGTTGTACACATTATGTTAAAACGTCTATAACTTCTTTTAGAAATATTCAAATGATAAACGGTTTAAAGATTTAGAAACTATACTCTAAGATCTTTAATTTGATAGGCTGTACACCATATATCTCTTTATATATTCCGAGATATGAGCTTCTAAAGTCGGCTCCGTGCATCAGAAAATTCTGTCGAAACTGCTCCACCAGCCATCTTCAATCGATCATAACATTCTGATAAAATGTCCAAATCATGAATGGTTTAACTTTCTGGAAACTAGAATGCAAGGGATACAACTTTTGTAGTTTGCAAATTTTCATAATCCTTATATATTTCGAGATATAAGCTTCCATATTCAGCTCCACGATTACACTAGTTGCTGTAAAACAGCTTTCTGCAAAAAATTTCAGCAACTCTTTGGTCCGAAATTCATTCCGTTAACCTTCCAAAATCCACCCAAGGCCCTCGGGACCTTAACCAATTATGCCAACATGTCCCAAAATATGATACGAACTCGCTCGAGGCCTCAAATCACATCAAACAACGTCGAAATCATGAATCGCACTCCAATCCAAGCTTTATGAACTTTGAAATTTCTCACTTCTACATCCGATGCTGAAACCTATCAAATCACGTCCGATTGACCCTAAAATTTTCACACTAGTCATATTCGACCTTATGGACCTGCTCCAACTTTCGAAATTGGAATCCGACCCCAATATCAAAAGGTCAAACTCTCGGTCAAACTTCTCAAAAACCTTCAAATTTCTATCTTTAGCCAAATGACTTCAAAATGACCTCCGGACATCCGAATTCACTTCTGATCGCGCTCCCAACTCCAGAATCACCATACGCTTCCCAGACTCGGAATTCCAAATGGATATCTATAACATTGAAATGCCTTACAGTCCAAATTTATGAAATTCTTCTAAAATGCTATCTTCCATAATATGCGCCGAAATGCTCCCGGGTTATCCAAAGCCCGATCCGGACATACGCCCAAGTCCAAAATCATCATACGAACCTGCTGAAATCTTCAAATCCTGATTCGGAGGTCGTTTACTCAAATTTCAATCTTAATTGATTCTTCCGACTTAAGGCTTCCAAATTGAGAATTTTCTTCCTAAATTGACTCCAAACTTCCTGAAATTCAGTTCCAACCACACCTACAAGTCATAATACTTGAAATAAAGTTACTCATGACCTCAAATTGCTAAACGACGCGCTAGAGCTCAAAACGACCGATCGGGTCGTTATAAGTCCGATACCAATCCGCTTGTTGTCTTATTGAATGGTTAGCATATTACTATTTTTATAATTTGATAACCATTAAATCGAACCGTTAAGCATAATTATCTGTCTGATCCGCCCGATAAGCAGCCAAGGCATCAACTTACACAAAATTCACTTAGATAGGTATTTAACAAGACAAAACCATAATATCAAGCATTAAACATCAAGTAGGGACATCAAATACCAGTTAACATGAGCAATTATACATCTTTATGCCTGCATGTAAGTTATACATGCCAAATCAACAAAGAATCACAGTTTAAATATCAAGTATACATAATCTGCGCACATTCATAGTGCCTGGCACAAAGTACCATTCTAAACACGCTCCGGTACCTGGGTCAAAGCCCATGGACCCTCATAGACACATACACACATTCATCACTGTACGGGTGTCTGACACGAGTCCCTCACCCAAGCACATAATATGACCCTATGCCTGTACCCATGGTTAATACCTGAATCAGGAGGGGCGGGTCCTTGCCCAAGCGTTGATTGGATCAAAGTCAACAATCAATATCATCTAGCCCAATATGGGGCCTGGCGCACCTATCACCTCACTATTTTATACCACCCCAGCCCAATGTAGGGCCAAGCATACTCATCACCTCACTATTAGTATCAAATCAACTCTATGGTCAAAGATCAGTCATCAGTCCGCTCCAGTCTCAGTATGTTAATATCTCACAATAACAACAATCAAAATACGCATAATATACCAACGTGCCATAATTGAGCTCAAACTCGTGTTACACACAAAGGCACCAACAACATATAAAATGCACGGAGATAGAGATTAAACATGCAAATTTAATATCATGACTGAAAAATATGATTACGGCTAAGGAAAATAGCTCAACATAGCAAAATAGTCATATCATGTCTCAATAAATAAGTAAATAGCCTAGACATAATTTCTAGCATGAATAATAGCTTACGTAGTCATAGAAGTGGAGAAAAAACGATATGAAAGAAGCATGATAACAAAACAAGGCATATAATAGACTAAAGTCTACACGGATCATGAGTAGCCACGGTGCACGCGTATACACTCGTCACCTCGCATATAAGTCACCCTCAACATATAACCAATACGATAGATAAACGGAAAAATTACCCTCAAACCAAGCTTAGGCATGATACTTACCTCATCTGAGCTAGTCTTCAACCACGAATCATATCAAAACCTTGATTGAGCACTCCAATTGCGCAAATCCAAGCCAAACATCATCCAAGGAAGTCAAAAATGTCATAGGAAGCTATCCCAATCCATTAAGGTTCGATATTTGAAGAAATTCCCAAAAGTCAATAAACGCCAACCCAGCACACGCGCTTGAAATCTGAAACCAGTAGTAGAATCCAATGATTCATAACCTGCCAAATCCAAATATGTAATTAGTTTCCAAAACCGACTCCAAATCGATACTCGAATCTCCAAAATTCGCTCTTTTAAAGTATAAGCAAAAAACCCCAACTTTCCTTTCAAAATTCTAAGTTTTAGGTGTAGAAATCCATGGGTAATCAAGATATAAAGTCAAATCTAAGTGAAAATTGCTTAACCCAAATGTAGTAGTAAATTGCTCTCCAAAATCTGCTCTTCTCAAAATCTAAGGCTCAAATATGAAATAATAGGAAAAGTCTCAAAATTGACAACTTAAACACACTGCCAGTTAATATTCTACGCGATTGCGACCTAATCTACGCGATCGCGATGAACTCAAGGTGCTGCCTCAGAACCTCATACACGAACGTGAAGTCCAACTAGCCTCTAAACTCCGCAAATGTGTAAGCAACAATGTGAACGCGACCTTCTGCAGACCGACCTCCTCCAATCCTTTTGCGAACATGATTGCATGTTCACGAACGCGTTTGAACAAGGCCCCAACTTCTAAACTCACTACGCGAATGCAACACTGGGAGCGCAAACTTCCAGCTTGCCAAATACCTCTGCATAATGGCGAGCCTAGCTCCGCGATCACAAAGCACTACAACACACTAGTAATCCAGCAGTTCAAACTCAACCAAAATGGTCCGAAAACCTCCCCGGATCACACCCGAGCCCCTCATAACCCCATCCAATCATACCAACAAGTCCACATACATCATCCAAATCTTATTTGAAGTCTCAAAGCACCACAATTAACATCAAAACAAAGAATCGTCGATCAAAATCAATCCCTTAAGTACATAAACTTCCAACTTCGAACCAAGCATTTGATTCAAGTCTAACCAATTCGGAATGATGTCACGACCCAAGCCAATGGGCCGCAAGGGGCACCCGGTACCTTACTCAACCGAGTACCAAGGTACCATATCTTTCTTATCGTACTATCATTGGTAAATGGGCCTGAGAGGTTGTCGTGAGATAAGTAGAATAAACATGAGAGAATACTCGACATAGACGACCCAACCTGATATAGAAACTTACATACGCGACATACGGGCCTCTAAGGCCAACATGATCATTTGTAAACTCAAAATATTGGCCGACAAGGCCATACAAGTATCCCTATACATGACATCTGTCTACAAGCCTCTAAGAATACAAAAGTATCATAAAGGTCGGGACTGGGTCCGCCATACCAATCAATACATGTCCTAATTATACTGACCAAATAAGCAACTCCGGAGCAAATGGAGCGCACCAACACCTTCCGCTGACCTGTCTATCGGGACCTGCGGGCATGAAATGCAGCATCCCCAGGAAAAAGAGACGTCAACACAAATAATGTACCGAGTATGTAAGAAATGAGAATCAGTAAACAATAGACATGAGAGAAACATGGAGTAAAAGACTCAACATGTATATCTGAATAACTCTGAGAATCATTTAATATTATAATGTCATGCATATATGCGTATAAATGTCATATGCATGGGTATATGCGTTCATAACATCATCAAGCCTCTGAGGGCATCCCATCATATCATTTCGGCCACTGTGGGCAAAAAATCAACGTATACTAGCTGATCAGGTAGTGGTGCGTATATAACATCATTGTTACACCCCATGTTTTCGTACGTGAAAATACGCCATAAGTAAATTGATGAAAGCTCAAAAAATGAGATGTTACATCCCGCATTTTTGTACATTAAGGTTTAGTCGTAAGTTAATCGACGTAAGTTCGGGAATGAGATTACCTTGAGATTATAAGTTATGATATTTCAAACAAATGATGAGTAAATTCGTGAAGGTGAGAGGGTAAGCAAATCGAAGAAAATAAATTTTTGTCAAAGTGTGATATTTTGAGATAAAATATGGTCTGAGCTATAATACCCAGTATTTATGGACTAGTGCCATACAAGGTACTACATGGTCATGATAGTAAGGTGTATAAGGTGTATTAAAAATAAGTAGTATTTTAAGTAATTTGGAATAACTCTTAGTTGTATGAGTAATTGGTTAATTATTGAATTAGTGGGAGATTAATAATTTATTATGGAAATGAAGGAATTATTGGATAAGACTTGATGAGGAACGTGGGAGCCCACTAATGCCCATATAAATGACTCATTGCTTTTCATGAGTTGGTGGCATGTTAGGAGAAGTTTTGTATAAAATAATCTCCAATATATAAAGTTCCTCTAAATTATATTATGGAGATGTTTACTACCTTATGGCAACGTGAAGAATGTCCAAGTCAAGCAACAAGAAGCCACAAAATTCATACAAGATTAGATGATAGCAACGTAAATCGCTTCAAGAATTTAGTACGAAGTTATGTTGTGTAATGGCAACGAGATCTGCAAGTTCTAATGGAGCACGGTAAAATCTTTCTCAAGAATATCACACAGGTTTTTTTCTACTTCGACGCAATCGACGCGTATTAGAGGGATTGTCAAGAGAATCGGCTCAGGTATGTTAAGGCTATCCCTTCTTTCTTTTGGCATGATCTATACGACACAAATGAAACGAGCAAATGCAGAATTTTCATAAATGACTCTATTCATAGAAATACTAGAGATGCTTATGTTCTTGATTCCCCATGTGTCATATTATTCTATCATTTGTTCATGGGTCTCAGAAAATATGTAAGTTGATAAAGTTTATTTCATGATATTAATCAAAGGTATAATGGTCTTATGACGTTCCGAAAGATTTTCTTGACGTACTTCTCATGCATTGCATTCATTTAAATTGACCCATGACCAGATGACGTGTATATATATGGGATATGGGAAAAAGGTTACGACGTTATATATGCACCACCACCTGATCAGCTGGTATACGTTGATGATGTTGCCCACAGTGGCCGAGATAATATGATGGGATGCCCTCAGAGGCTTGATGATGTTATGAACGCATATGCCCATGCACGGTATGACATTTATACGCATATGCATGACATTATAAGTATTAAATGATTCGCATAATTATTCAGACTTACATGTCGAGTCCTTTACTCCATGTTTCTCTCACGTCTATTATTTATTGATTTTCATTCCTTACATACTCGATACATTATTTGTACTGACGTCCCTTTTGCCTGGGGACATTGTGTTTCATGCCCGCAGGTCCTAATAGACAGGTTGAGAGTCCTCCAAGTAGGCTATCAGCTCAGCTGGAAGGTGTTGGTGCGCTCCATTTGCTTCGGAGTTGCTTATTTGGTCAGTACAATTTGGTCATGTATTGTTTGGTATGGCGGGGCTATGTTCCAACCTTTATGGTATTTATCTACTCTTAGAGACTTGTAGACATATGCCATGTACATAACAGATTGTATGACCTTGTCGGCCTATGTTTAGTATACGAGTGATCATTTTGGTATTATAGGCCCATATGTGTTATGTATAAGTTGGTATTACATGTTTTTTTCTAGTTATCCTACGACAGTATTTCCATCTCATTTATCTATGCTAACATGATACAAAAAGATACGTTATGTTGGTACTCGGTTGAGTAAGGTACAGGGTGCCCGTCGCGGCCCATCGGTTTGGATCGTGATAAAAGTGGTATCAGAGCAGTTCTGTCCTAGGGACAAGACGTGTCTAGTAGAATCTTGTTTATGGGTGTGTCATGCACCACACTTATGAGCAGGAGGCTACAGGGTATTTAGGAATGTCACTCTTTCTTCTTACTCTAGATCATGTGGTAGAGCTCACTTATAAGAATCCAAACTCCTAGCTTCTATTTCATTCGTAATAAAACGATACTTACAGTTGGTAAGAGGTTGAATATGGATATGGAAGAGTTGAGTCAGAGTGAATCGATTTTTCATGATGTTTATGATGAGTAAATGTAAGGTCTTCAGTAGATCATGTGTGTACTAAGACGTGTAAGCCTCTTGATAAGGAGCCTTAAGGCAAGGATATTTATCCAGCCCTATGGTGAAAAGCACTGAGAGATTTAGAAGATAGATACAAATTTCAACAAATAAAAGAAGCAAGATGAAGAAGGGTAAGAGGTACCTAAGTAGCGAATATTATCATTATTTACAATTCAAGCAGAAAAATATAAGCATTTTGAGTTACCTTCAATTGTAATATGGGTATGTACAATTGACCACACCCATCTCATTTATGCCCTATGGAAGCTAACAGAAGTAGTATAAGAGAAGGACATTTATATATATATATCAGGATCCGGCTGGGGTAAGAGTGACCCAAAATGATGGAGGGATTGTTTGCGTTAGTTGACATTCCGAAGGATATTGCAAATGTGCTAATAGATCTCTTTGTGAGACACCTAGATGGTGCACTCTAAAATAGTACAGCTAGATATGAGTACTACAAAGATAGGCGCTGGAAGCCTTGAAGGGATAAATATTATCTTAGTGTGGCTCTCGTCCCTAGTAGAGCGAGAACGTTAAGCGACCCGAAGAGCCAGTGGATGGAGCGAGGGGGCAAAAAGCAAAAAAAAATGTCTTGTTGAAAGTTTTCAGAATAAAGTGATAGACATAAATGTTAGCGAGAAATAAGAAGAGAGTTAATGTGATACATGGATGACAATGGTAGGTCAAAAAAAAAGAATGTATTACAGAGTCTACAATTAAGTGAAGAAAAAGACAAAAGGTGACAGGCCTTGAGACCACAAAAGACTAAGGGCCATACAGTCATACCCCTCATTTTGAGAAATAAGTTCGTGACTCTAATGTAATTACCAGAAGGAAAAGTTAGTCCCAGAATAATAGAAATCAGTATGGGCTGGTGAAGAAGATAAACTAAACGTGAGTTAAGGACTGAGTGATTGGATAATATCAGCATCATGAGAATTTCAGATTACGTTCCGACAATAATAGACTGGACAACGGAAGAAGATTCATGATAAATTCAGAGAATGGTCATTCAGGAAGACACTTCCATAAAGCAAGCAATATGAGCAAAGTTAAACTTAAGGGACTGTATGTGCCAGTTATACTAAGTGTCACCATGCAAGTAAGGAATTTTGTTATCATTGGTACAAAAGGATTACCGCAAGGCGAGTAAAGGTCATCGATGATGGGAAAAAACGTCAAAGATGACGAGGTAAAACATCTTTAGGTAGATCGTCCTAGCTCCAACTCTTAGTACTCCCATAAATAAGGGATATGGAGTGAGGTGACATTAAGTCAGAATTAAGTGGTTCTAATAACTAAGAAATAGTAAAGGAAGAATGCTATAAAAAAATGAGAAAGGATGGAGATTGCACTTATCCAAATCCTACAGATAGGCCATAATTCCAAAACATTATGCAAGCACGACGTCAAGGTAAGGAAGTAAGGGTTCATACCAGGGATGTTATGGATAAATAAGGAGCAAGTGCGAGAGGTAAGTTAAGACAATGGGAACAACCCAAGAAAGATTACGCAGAATATTGAAATGAGGATGGGACAACGAGTAGTTAGTAGTTGATTCAATAAGAGACTAAGTTATGGCTAGACAAGAGGTTACAGACAAATCAGCAGATCGTGCAAGATAAACATAGTAAAATCCAATATAATAAATTCAGCCTTGCAATTATGACATTGTAATACTTGAGATATATTCAGATAGGAGTTGAGGAAGTTAAAGGTACCGTATGAGTGGTACGAAAAAAAAAGAGTGCCATTAGGAAGACAGTCAAAATATCAGTTCAGAAGCAACCCTACAAGCACATAACTACTTTGGACAACAAGTCCAACTACCTTAGGAAAAGGAAAATACAAGAAAGCAAAAACCAAGTCATTCTTGGAAAGTACTTCCAACAATCTTAGGAAAAGGAAAACATAACCTTAACTAACTAGGACAGCAATAAATATAGTCCCCTAATATATAGAAATATGTCCCAAACCAATCTTGGATAGAATCATGAAAATCTGGAAATCTTGAAGGAAATTTGCAAGCAACTAGGCAACAACCTGCACTCAACATCTAGCACGACTTTTGTACCCTTCTTGGACATCAAGTAAGTCCTCTTTATGCTATAAAAACATGGATTTATGTATGACTTCATGGGCTGCAAGTTTGGACACATTTTAGGTGCCAGATTGGTCCAACGGTGGCCTGATTTGGACCTTCTTCAGAGGATGTTTCTTGGGATCTAATCCACCTCTTCTTGGACATGAATTTGGGACATAAAATAATTATAAAACATATATTATAACTCATATTCTTTCTTTAAGCTCTTCCTCCCAATTAACAACTTTTTTACTTGCACTTGATATCTAATGACCTTGTTTGGCAACACTCTAGCTTGACATCTTGTTAAAGGCCCTATTTGAGATTCCAAGCTTAATTATTGTCCTTGAATAGATTTGATCTTCCTAGGATGCTATCATTCCCCTCTTCTTGAAGAAAATTCCTCCTCGAATTTCGACCTTGCAAGAAAAAGAAAACATGCACTAGTAAATTACATCCACTAATCTAAAAATATGATAGGAATAAAACAAGATAGTGACCATGTGTCCACTTAAACCAATTAAGCCTAATAGGTGTAAATACTCCCTTATAAAGCATATGGACATCATCATCCCAATAAAATTTATGTCTACTTAGATTTTTCAAATAAAAACCTCTCTCAAATGCACTATATAATAAAATTTGCAATGCGATCTTGTCAATAAGACGACTTGTGTTCGGAATCCTTCCAATCTCGTAATTGTTGCTACCTTCTATCATGCATCCTGTACGACTCTAGCCTTGTAAATGTGCCTATGCGACTCTCCTCTCCTTTTTCCTTAACCTTTTAGCCAATCTCTAGGCCTCACTTTGTAATCATATACAGAGCTTGATACAGAGCTTGGTACTTTGTTGAACTTACAAATATTGATATATCTTATTTCATAGACTCAGTTATCCATTCGTATGACTTTACTGCATCTAGGTAGGTCATACTATACCATAACTCCAGGTTACTCTTTCGTTGCTTATCATGTATGTATAAATCTAAGTCCTTTAATGCTTCCTTGTAGTCCATCTTAAGAATGACGGCCTAATATCATCTCATACTTTGTGTCACGACCCAAACCGATGGGCTGCGACGGGCACTCGGTACCTTACTCAACTGAGTACCAACGTAACACATCTTTCGTATCATACTATCATAGGTTAATGAGCCGGAGAGGCTGTCGTGTGATAAGTATAATAAAACATGAGGAAATACTAGACATTGGACGACCCAACATGTAATACAACATATGACATACGGGCCTATAAGACCAAAATGATCACTCGTACATTGAACATAGGATGATAAGGCCATACAATCTTTCACGTATATGACATATGTCTACACGCCTCTAAGAGAAGATAAATACCATAAAGGTCGCGACAGGATCCCGCCATACTTATAGATACATGTCCTAACCATATTGACCAAATAAGCAACTCCGAAGCAAATGGAGCGCACCAGCACCTTCTGCTGAGCTGATAGCCTACTTGGAGGACTCTCAACCTGTCTGTCGGGACCTGCGGGCATGAAACACAACGTCTCTTGGAAAAAGGGACGTCAGTACAAATAATGTACCGAATATGTACGGAATGAAAATCAGTAAATAATAGACATGAGAGAAACACGGAGTAAAAGACTCGACATGTAAGTCTTAATAGTTCTTTGAATTATTTCATATTTATAATGTCATGCATATGCGTATAAATGTCATACCATATAGAGGTATATAACATAACATCATCAAGCCTGTGAGGTCATCCCATGATATCATCTCGACCACTGTGGGAAAATCATCAACGTATACCAGCTGATCAGGTGGTGATCCGTATATAACGTCGTAACCTTTTCCCATATCCTCATATACATATAATATACGCGTATATAATGCCATCTAGTCATGGGTCAATGTACACAGCATAAGAAATACGTTAACAAGATTTCTCGGGATGTCATAAGATCAATATGCCTTTGATTAATATCATGAAATAAACTTTATCAGCTTACATATTTTCTAAGACCCATGAACAGATGATAGAATAATAGGATACAAGGGGAATCAAGAATGTAGCACTTCTAGTACTTCTATGAATAGAGTCATTTATGAAAGTTGTGCATTTTCTCGTTTCGTTTGTATCGTATGAATCATGCCAAAAGGAAAGAAGGGCTAGTCCTAACATACCTGGTCTTAACCCACTGGCTCAAGAGCTCAACTCAAATCCACCTTCACAATCTTATTTGCCAAGAAATACTCTTTTTCCACCTTACTTCACATTGAAGAAAGCCCGGATTAACCAATGCACCAAAACGGAACAACGAAATCGAGGTGGTGCTCAAAACCCGCATATTGTGTTTGAGAGAGATTACACTCTTCTTCCATAGAATACAAGCTCACGTTGCTGCTACTACAATATAAATTCACGTTATATCTCCTCCAAAGATGGAAATATATGATTGCTCATATACTTTTGTTGTTGCTATTCATTGAGCTTAAGATATCTCTATTATACTTTGTTGTATATATATCCTTAGTTTGTTTCCTAGAAAGCCACCTAAATATGGATCTCCAACTAATCCTTCTTTGTGTATCATGGGGTCCACCCCACTTATAGGCAAGCATTCTTATCCCAAAATGTGACACCACCATATCATTCACACATATTAGTCACACTTTACTTTTGTTGTCATGGTCCCACGTGGAAAAAACTATCACGATTCAAACCGATGGGCCGCGACAGACACCCGGTGACTTACTCAACCGAGTACCAACGTAATGTATCTTTCTCATTACATCAACATGGGTAAATGGACCAGAAGGGCCGTATGAGGTAACAAGAATAAAGCATGAGGGAACACTAGACATAAATGACCCAGCCTGATATACTGACTTATACATATGACGTACGGTCCTATAAGGCCAAAATAATCACTCGTACACTGAACATAGGCCGACAAGGCCATACAATCTTTCATATACATGACATATGTCTACAAGCCTCTAAGAGTACATAAACGTATAAGGCCGGGACAGGGACATACCAATCGATACATGTCTAAATCATACTGACCAAATACGCAACTCCGGAGCAAATTGAGCACACCAATATCTTCCGCTGAGCTGATAGCCTACTTGGAGAACTCTCAACCTATCTATCAGGACATGTGGGCATGAAACGCAACGTCCCCAGGAAAAAGAGACATCAATACAAATACACCAGTATGTAAGGAATGAAAATCAATAAGCAATAGAGTAAAAGACTCAGCATGTATATCAAAATAGCTATGTGTAAAGACCCGTAAAATTTCATTGTCTAAAATAATGCCCGAATAGGTCCCTATGTTGTTATAACTATAGAAAATCTTAAAACGATCCTATTTTGAGTAAAGAGTATCCCAGAACTTGAAAGATCAAATTTTCCATAAATTGCACGTTATGCGACGCACTATGCGATTGCATAACAAGTATGCGGACCGCATAGTGGTCGCGGTACCTGGACAGTTTCCTGTCTATTTTGAGGACAGCTATGCGTCCTAGAATGCGATCGCATTTCACGAATACGGGTCACATAGTTGTCGCATTCTTGCCCCATGGTTTTTGCGAGGGAGGTTATGCGACGCACTATGTGATTGCATAACAGGTATGCGGACCGCATAGTGGTCGCATACCTGGGTAGTGTGGTTCCCATTTTTGCCCATTTGAAGGCCAACTATGCGACATGAATGCGGACTGCATAGCAGGAATGCGATCGTGTTCCTGACCGCATCTCTGTGTCGGGGCTCCTATTTTTTAAATTTAAGACCCAACCCCCTATTTTATAAAACACCCCTTCCCTTCATTTTTAACAATTTTCTGACCAAAAATAGATAGAGAAGAAGAGAGTTCTTGAGAGAGAAGGTTTCAACATCATCCAATTTGATTTTTCAAAATCACTCAAGCCCGGAAATTATCGAGTTATTGTCATCTTCTTCACTCAAAGAGGTAAGTCTTCACCCTATTTCCCTAATTTCTCAGATTTTGGGTAGGAATAAAACACACATAGGTTGGTTCTTGAAAATAAAAAGTGAAATCTTGCATGCATGTGAGTTAAACCCCGTAATCTAGTAAATGGAAAAACAAGTTCGGGTAATTATTCTCAAAAGGGGGTTAGTAGTCTAAGGGCTCACATAGTATTTGATAAAATGCTCAATTGGGTACAATGTTCCTAATTCTAAGTGAAATATGTCACATTGTGGAATAGATTGACGGTGCTAGACGGTCCGGTGAATTGTGATCGAAATTAAAAAGGGGACGACTCGAGGTATGTATGGCTAACTTTAATCTTCGTAGAGTCACCTTTGTTGGTGTTCAAACATTCAGTATGAGCTTCTTGCTGAGTTTATGTTAATTGATTGTCCGGTTGTGTTGAGGTGTGAGATTTCATTCTCTTATTTTTCTTAGTCGACTATCGTGATAATTGAAATCGTGAAAGGTGATTTCTATGAGATTACTCTATCATGTGCAAGGTTCGTTAAATGCTTGAGTATGTTGGGATGAAAGAATGATAACAAACTCAAATGTGTAAATATATCTGAATGATAACGTCTATGTAACAAGTGATGAAAGGGAACTGTGAATTGATCTAATTGAACTAAATGACCATGGAAATATCGTATATGACTCATTGTTGGCAAGGTTTATTATTGCTTAACTTCATATGGATTGTTGGTTGTAGTGAATTTATATTCTTGTTGATGAGCATATTTGTGGTTGAATTAATGGATGATAAAGACTATTATGAACACATTCTTGGTTGGGTGTTATGAAATTGTACTCTTGATGATATGAAACCTTGTGATTGAATTGTGGGCTGTTATTGTTTGCCATGANGGGGGGGGGGGGGGGGGGAAGTGTAAACTGTAAGGTGGGATTGGGTTGCACGCCGTAATAGATATATAAGGTGGGATCGGGTTGCACGACGCAGCACAAAGTAATAAGGGTGGAGAGGTAACAAGGGTGGAGTGTAAACTGTACGGTGGGATTGGCTTGTACGCCGCAATAGAATGTAATAAAGCTGAAATGTGATTGTGTTGAAATAAGAATCTGTGAGGCTCTCAATTATATTTGTTTCTGTAGCACTGTGCACTATGTGTTTGTTCCTTTAACTGCTTTCTATCTGTGTATCTCTTGATTTTACTTTGATTAAAGTTTTCTTACATACTAGTACTATTCCACAGTACTAACGTCCCTTTTGCCGGGGGCGCTACATCTTTTATATGGATGTAGGTGGATCCATCGCAGGTAGCTCAGTTCGCCGTTAGTGGTGCCTCCTCTTCATCCTTCAGCAGTACTGGTGAGCCCCACTTCCTCCTGGGGCCGTGTAATTCATGCCATCTCTTTTGAGTCGGTTAGGTATGGTAAGGTATAGCTAGGGCCTTATTGCCGACAAGTATCGTATAAACTCTTAGTATTCATAGAGGCTCCGTAGATATGATGCGGGTGTATATATGTATTTTGGGTAGTTGCTGTACATATTCAGAATCGTGGTACGTATTTGAAAGTTATGTATGTATTGTGTATGTTTGGGGAATCATTTGTTGAAATGCTAAAATAGAAATGAACTTAAGTTTGTAAACCCACGCTTAAATCCTAAGTTGTTATTTCATATGGAATATGGTGCATTGGATATACGGGGGAAACGCATTGGGTAGGAAAGGCAATCCAGGTCCGCTAGACTGGGTTCACCCGGTTAGGTGCCGGTCTCGTCCCTCAGTTTTGGGGTGTGACAAACTTGGTATCAGAGCTTAAGGTTTTAAAAGTGTCCTCGGAGCCGTGTCTGGTAGATCCCTTCTTAACGGTTGTTGTCGACCACATCTATAATTAGGGAGCTGTATGGACATTTAGGAAAGTATTCTTTTGTTGCTATTCTATATCGTGCGATGTGGTGGAAGGTGAGGTTGTCTATCCCTAACTCGTACATTGCTCTGATTTTCAGTAAATGGCACCCAAGAAGAGAGCTCGACTCGGCCTAGAGGCCAATGCCACCCCAGGAGTTTGCCGTGGATCCGTTATCTGATGGTGCGGGTGAGAATGATTCCCCGACCCTGAATCTGCCTGACTCTTCCATCCCAGGCCAGGATATTCCCATTCCTGCTCCAGCGGAGGGTGCTAATGTCCCTCCCGCTTATGTTCCTGATTCTTCTTCAGTCCCAGCTTCCGATCCCGGTATTTCTGATGGGGACCCCAGGGGAGGTATTCAGATGTTGACCCAGTTAGTGGCCTCCCAGGCCAAAGATCACGTGCTGCCCCTGCATTCTCTAGCGAGCAAGGGGATTCTTCAGGGTCCAGGGTCAACCAGTTTCTGCGGTTAGCCCCTCCAGAGTTCAAAGGCACCGACCTAGAGGCTGATCCTCAGGAGTTTATTGATGAGATGTACAAGACCCTCTGAGTTATGAGGCCTACTGAGATAGAGAGGGTTGAGTTGGCTTCCTATCGTCTGAAGGGAGCGGCATATTCGTGGTTTGAAATGTAGGAGAGTTCCTGTGGAGAGGGGAGCCCTCCGGAAAAGTGGGATGAGTTTGTTGATTCCTTCATGGATCATTTCTTGCCTGACGAGACTATAGCGGCCCGTGCTGCGGAGTTTGAGGTCCTTAAGCAGGGCAACATGAGTGTGTGGGAGTATCATATGGAGTTTGTGCGCTTGTCCAAATATGATGTTCACATGATGCCGACTATGGAGGCCGAGTTCGACGGTTTGTTCAGGGCCTTGGTCCCTTGGTTGTTAATGAAGCTGCTACAGCTGCCTTGCATTCGGATATGAATTATGGGAAGATCGTGGGATTCTCCCAGGCCACAGAGGGTCGGAAGTTGAAGATAAAAATTGAAAGGGAGAGTAGTAGTGGGGCCCGGTCAGCGGGCAACCCTGGGAGTTCAGTTGGAGGTGTGAGATCAGCCCTTGGGAGAGGATCATCAAGGCCATCTCAGTCATATGCTCAGTCCTCAGCCAGTGCGCCGCCATCAAGGCACAGTTATCAGTAGGGAGGGCATTTTGGACCCGGTTCAGATAGCAGGAGGTTCCATCAGTCGGGTCGTTCATTTGGGAGGTTTCAGTAGCAGCGGAGGGTCCCATGCCCTAAGTGTGGGAGATGACTGAGCCTTGTTACTTGGATATTCCGGTATGCTATAGATGCGGAGTGAGGGGCCATGTTCAGCGAGATTACCGTGCGCCCAGTCAAGGCACAGGTAGGGGTGCTGCTCAGCCCTCCAGTTCATCAGCCGCTACGTCCTCAGCACGCCCTCTAGCACCAGCAGGGCAAGGAGCAGCTAGGGGTAGAGCGCGGGGTCAAGGGGGACCCAGCCAGTTTTATGCTTTGAGTGGTCGCCATAGCGCCGAGGCTTCTCCAGATATTGTCACAGGTATTCTGACTGTTCAGTCTCATGACGTTTATGCTCTGATTGATCCAGGGTCTTCTTTGTCATATGTTACTCCATTTATTGCTTCAAGTTTTGGGATAGAACCCGAACAGCTTCACGAGCCATTCTCTGTGTCGACTCCGGTTGGTGATTCCATTACGGCCGTGCGAGTCTATAGAAATTATGTTGTCACGGTGCGTGGTCGGGATACCACGACTGATCTTATTGAGTTAGAAATGGTAGATTTTGATGTAATTATGGGGATGGATTGGCTCTATTCGCGCTTTGCTAAACTCGACTGCCGAACCAGAATTATGAGGCTTGAGTTTCCTAATGAATATGTGCCTGTTGTGAATGAATTTCTTGAAGTATTTCCGGACGAGCTTCCTGGGATTCCACCAGATAGAGAGATCGATTTCGGGATTGATTTATTGCCTGATACGCAGCCAATATCTATTCCACCTTACCAAATGGCGCCAGTAGAATTGAGAGAGTTAAAGGAACAGTTGAAAGATCTATTAGAAAAAGGTTTCATTCGGCCAAGTGTGTCGCCTTGGGGAGCACCGGTTTTTTTTGTCAGAAAGAAAGACGGATCGCTTCGGATGTGTATCGATTATCGGCAGCTCAACAAGGTCACCATCAAGAATAAGTATCCATTGCCTCGGATAAATGATTTGTTCGACCAGTTGCAAGGTGCTAAGTTCTTCTCAAAGATTGATTTGCGGTCCGGGTATCATCAGTTAAAAATCAGGGAGCAGGATATTCCTAAGACTGCCTTCAGGACTCGATATGGGCACTTTGAATTTCTGGTAATGTCTTTTGGGCTAACCAACGCCCCAACGACTTTTATGGATCTCATGAATCGGGTTTTCAAACCGTTTCTCGACTCCTTTGTGATTGTCTTCATTGACGATATTCTTGTTTATTCGTGGAGTCAGGAAGATCGTGCTAATCACCTCAGGGCAGTTCTGCTGACTCTTCATCAACACCAGTACGCAAAGTTTTCAAAATGTTAGTTTTGGCTAGAATCAGTCACCTTTTTGGGCCATGTTGTTTCCAGGGAAGGGATTCGGGTTGATCCCCAAAAGATTGCAGCAGTGAAGGATTGGCCTAGGCGAATGACCCCGACAGAGATTCACAGTTTCTTGGGTTTAGCTGGGTATTATCAGAGGTTCGTGGAGGGATTCTCTATTCTCGCCTCCCCATTGACTAAGCTGACACAGAAAGCAGTTAAGTTTCAATGGTCCGATGCGCGTGAAAAGAGTTTTCAGGAATTAAAGTCAAGATTAACTTCGGCACTAGTGTTGACCTTGCCAGAAGGTTCAGAGGGATTTGTGGTTTATTGTGATGCTTCGAGGGATGGTTTGGGGTGTGTGTTGATGCAATGTGGTAAAGTTATAGCGTATGCTTCAAGGTAGCTCAAGAATCACGAGAAGAATTATCCGACGCATGATTTAGAGCTCGTGGCGGTTGTGTTTGCATTAAAAATCTGGTGGCATTATTTTTATGGGGTCTATGTGGACATGTTCACATACCACAAGAGTCTTCAGTATTTATTTAAGCAGAAGGAGTTGAACTTAAGGCAGTAGAGGTGGTTAGAATAGCTCAAGGACTATGATATGAATATTTTGTACCATCCAGGGAAGGCGAATGTGGTAGCCAACGCTCTTAGTCGAAAATCCATGGGTAGCTTGGCAAATTTGGAAGCTGGCCAGAGGATTTTGGCTCGGGAAGTTTATCAGTTGGCTAGTATGGGGGTCTGTCTTTCGACCTCCGACGAAGGGGATGTCGTGGTGCGTAATGGAGTAGAATCTTCGCTTGTAGCAGAAGTCAAGGGAAATAAATTCAGGGATCCGTCTTTGGCACAATTGAGGGAAGCAATTTTGAATCACAAGACTTCAAAATTCTCACTCGGCAATGATGACGGTGTCCTGCGGTGTCAAGAGAGGTTATGTGTTCCAGATGTGGATGATCTCCGGGAAAGGGTGCCAGAGGCTCACAACTCCAGGTATTCAGTACACCTAGGTTCTACGAAGATGTATCATGATCTCAAAGAGATTTATTGGTGGAATGGTATGAAGAGGGGTGTGGCGGACTTTGTGGCTAGGTGTCTGACTTGTCAGCAAGTGAAGACCGAGCATCAGAGACCCGGTGGATTGATGCAGCTTATGGAGATACCGATGTGGAAATGGGAGATGATCAATATGGACTTTGTGGTGGGGTTACCTCGCACTCCACGTAGGTTCGACTCAATTTGGATGATAATGGATCGACTCACGAAGTCGACGCATTTCTTGCCAGTCAAGTCCACCAATACTGCAGAACAATACACTCAGTTGTATATCAAAGAAATAGTCAGGCTCCATGGCACTCCAGTTTCAATTATCTCGGATCGAGGGGCCTAGTTCACTGCTAACTTTTGGAAAAAATTTCAGCAAGGTTTGGGTACTCAGGTAAATCTCAGCACAGCATTCCATCCACAAACTGATGGGCAGGCAGAGCGGACTATTCAGACGCTTAAAGATATGTTGCCTCTTATAGAATTTTCTTATAATAACAGTTTCCGTGCTAGTATTCAGATGGCCCCATTTGAGGCATTGTACGGAAGGAGGTGTAGGTCTCCGATTGGATGGTTCGAGGTTGGCGAGGGGGAATTTCTAGGACCGGATCTTGTGCACCAAGCTATGGAAAAAGTTAGAGTCATTCAGGAGAGGATGAAAGCTGCTCAGAGTCATCAGAAATCCTACGCGGACGTTCGTCGAAGAGATTTGGAGTTCCAAGTAGATGATTGGGTATTCTTGAAGGTGTCTTCCATGAAGGGAGTAATGCGCTTTGGGAAGAAAGGAAAATTGAGCCCTAGGTATGTCGGGCCGTATCAGATTGCTCAAAGGATAGGACAGGTGGTCCTATCGGCTGGAATTTCCCTTGACATGTCATTAGTGCACCCGGTGTTTCATGTGTCTATGTTGAAGAAAGTGATTGGAGATCCATCAGCCATCGTGCCAGTTGAGACTATTGAGGTTAACGAAGAATTATCGTATGAAGAGGTTCCAGTTGCTATTCTTGATAGGCAAGTCCGTAGGTTAAGGAACAAAGAAATTGCTTTAGTTAAAGTGTTGTGACAAAGTCAGCAAGTTGAGGAAGCCACGTGGGAAGCCGAAAAGGAAATGAAAGAAAAGTATCCCCATTTGTTTGAATAAGTCTAGTAGTGATCGTGCGAACCTTCATCTCTAAGCAATTATATGTTATGTTCAGTTTTGTGCAAAAGCACCCTATTTTCCCCTAATTTCTCTACTATTGTAACTTCTCAAGTTGTGCCATAATTGCGTATGTTGTGACTATTTGAGTAATGCGCAACCCCTTGGAGTAAAAGAAATTATGTGAAACCCATGTGATGGTTAAATGATTAATTGATGTGTAGATTGGTAAGGATTAATTGAAGTGTATATGGCATGTTGAAGTAATTGAATTATATGGGATTTGTCGAGGTGACCAAATTATGTGCAAGTCCATGAAATGACTAGTTATGTGTGGGGGAGAATGTAAAGACCCGTAAAATTTCTATGTCTAAAATAATGCCCGAATAGGTCCCTGTGCTGTTATAGCTGTAGAAATTCTTAAAACGATCCTATTTTGAGTAAAGAGTATCCTAGAACTTGAAAGATTAAATTTTCCAGAAAGTGCACGTTATGCGACGCACTATGATATCGCATAACAGGTATGCCGACCGCATAGTGGTCGCATACCTGGACAGTTTCCTGTCCATTTTGAGGACATCTATGCGGCCTAGAATGCGATCGTATTTCACGAATGCAGGCCGCATAGTTCACATTCTTGCCCTATGATTTTTGCGAGGGAGGTTATGCGACGTACTATGCGATCGCATAACAGGTATGTGGACCGCATAGTAGTTAGTCGCATACCTGGGCTTCTCATTTTGGCCCATTTGAAGGCCAACTTTGCGATAGGAATGCGGACCGCATAGGATCGCATTCCTGACCGCATCTTTGTGTCGGGGCTCCTATTTCTAAATTTAAGACCCGACCCCCTGTTTTATAAAACACCCCTTCCCTTCATTTTCAACGATTTTCTAACAAAAAATAGAGAGAGAAGAAGACAGTTCTTGAGAGAGAAGGTTTCAACATCATCCAATTTGATTTTCCAAAATCACTCAAGCCCAGAAATTATCGAGTTATGGTCATCTTCTTCACTCAAAGAGGTAAGTCTTCACCCTATTTCCCCAATTTCTCAGATTTTGGGTAGGAATAAAACACACATAGGTTGGTTCTCTAAAATAAAAAGTGAAATCTTGCATGCATGTGAGTTAAACCCCGTAATCTAGTAAAGGGAAAAACAAGTTTTGGTAATTATTCTCAAAAGGGGGTCAGTAGTCTAAGGCGTCACATAGTGTTTGATAAAATGCTCAATTGGGTAAAAGGTTCCTAATTCTAAGTGAAATACGTCACATTGTGGAATAGATTGACGGTGCTAGACGGTCCCGTGAATTGTGATAGAAATTAAAAAGGGGTCGACTCATGGTATGTATGGCCAACTATAATCTTCGTAGAGTCACCTTGTTGGTGTCCAAACATTTGGTATGAGCTTCTTACTGATTATATGTGAATTGATTGTCCGGTTGTGTTGAGGTATGAGATTTCATTCTCTGATTTTTCTTAGTCGACTATCGTGATAATTGAAATCGTGAAAGGTAATTTCTATGTGATTACTCTATCATGTGCAAGGTTCGTTAAATTCTTGAGTATCTTGGTATGAAAGAATGATAACAAACTCAAAAATGTATCTAAATGATAAAGGCTATGTAACAAGTGATGAAAGGGAATTGTGAATTGATCTGATTGAACTAAATGACCATGGAAATATCGTATATGACTCATTGTTGGCAAGGTTTATTGTGGCTTAATTTCTCATGGATTGTTGGTTGTAGTGAATTTATATTCTTGTTGATGAGAATATTTGTGGTTGAATTAATAGATGATAAAGACTATTATGAACACATGATTGGTTAGGTGTTATGAAATTGTATTCTTGATGATATAAAACCCTGTGATTGAATTGTGGGTTGTTATTGTTTGCCATGAAATGTGATGGTCTGGTGGGATCGGGTTGCACGCTGCAACACGAAGTAATAAGGGTGGAGAGGTAACAAGGGGGAGGGGAGTGTAAATTGTAAGGTGGGATCAGGTTGCACGCCGCAACAGAAATATAAGGTGGGATCGGGTTGCATGCTGCAACACGAAGTAATAAGGGTGGAGAGGTAACAAGGGTGGAGTGTAAGCTGTACCGTGAGATCGGGTTGCACGCTGCAACACGAAGTAATAAGGGTGGAGAGGTAACAAGGGTGGAGTGTAAGCTGTACCGTGAGATCGGGTTGCACGCCACAACATAATATAATAAAGATGAAATATGATTGTGTTGAAATAAGAATCTGTGAGGCTCTCAATTGTATTTGTTTCTGTAGCACTGTGCACTATGTGTTGGTTCCTTTAACGGCTTTCTATCTATGCATCTCTTGATTTTACTTTGAGTAAAGTTTGCTTATACATACTAGTACTATTCCACAGTACTAACGTCTCTTTTGCCGGGGGCACTGCATCTTTTATATGGATGTAGGTGGGTCCATAGCAGGTAGCTCAGTTTGCCGTTAGTGGTGCCTCCTCTTCATCCTTCAGTAGTACTGGTGAGTCTCACTTCCTCCCTGGGTCGTGTAATTCATTCAATCTCTTTTGAGTCGGTTATGTATATTAAGGTATATCTAGGGCCTTATTTGCCGACAAGTATCGTATAAACTCCTAGTATTCGTAGAGGCTCTTTAGACATGTTGTGGGTGTATATATGTATTTTGGGTAGTAACTGTGCGTATTTAGAATCGTGGTCCGTATTAGAAAGTTATGTATGTATTGTGTATGTTTTGGGAATCAATTGTTGAAATGCTAAAAGAGAAATGAGCTTAAGTTTGTAAACCCACGCTTAAATCCTAAGTTGTTATTTCATATGGAATATGGTGCATTGTATATAAGGGGGAAACGGTTGGGTAGGAAAGGCAATCTAGGTCCGCTTGACCGGGGTCACCCGGTTAGGTGCCGATCTCGTCCCTCGGTTTTGTGGTGTTACACTATGTGAATCATTTAATATTATAATGTCATGCATATGCGTATAAATGTCATACCATGCCTGTGAGGTCATCCCATGATATCATCTCGGCCACTGTGGGCAAATCATCAACGTATACCAGCTGATCAGGTGGTGGTGCGTATATAATATCGTAACATTTTCCCATATCCCATATACATATAATATACGCGTATATAACGCCATCTGGTCAGGGTCAATGTACACAAAATGAATGAAATGCATAAGAAATACGTTAATAAGATTTCTCGGAATGTCATAAGATCAATATGCCTTTGATTAATATCATGAAATAAATTTTATCAGCTTACGTATTTTCTAAGACCCATGAACAGATGATAGAATAATAGGATGCAAGGGGAATCAAGAACGTAGGCACTTCTAGTACTTCTATGAATAGAATCATTTATGAAAGTTGTGCATTTGCTCGTTTCGTTTGTATCGTATGGATCATGCCAAAAGGAAAGAAGGGCTAATCCTAACATACCTTGTCTTAACCCACTGGCTCAAGAGCTCAACTCGAATCCGCTTCATGATCTTATTTGCCAAGAAATACTCCTTTTCCACCTTACTTCACATTGAAGAAAGCCTGATTAACCAATGCGCCAAAGCGGAATAACAAAATCGAGGTGGTGCGCAAAACTCGCATATTTGTGTTTGAGAGAGATTACACTCTTGTTCCATAGAATACAAACTCACGTTGCTGCTACTACAATATAAATTTGCGTTATATCTTCTCCAAAGATGGAAATATATGATTGCTCATACACTTTTGTTGTTTCTATTTATTGAGCTTAAGATATATCTATCATACTTTGCTATATATATATATATATATATATATATCCTTTGTTTGTTTCCTAGAAAGCCACCTGAATAAGGATCCCCAACTAATCCTTCTTGGCGTATCATGGGGTCTACCCAACTTATAATTTCCATGCATAGCAAGCATTCTTATCCCAAAATGTGACACTACCGTATCATTCACACATATTAGTCACACTTTAATTTTGTTGTCATGGTCCCACGTGGACAAAACTGTCACGACCCCAATCGATGGGCCGTGACGGGCACCCAGCGCCTTACTCAATCGAGTACCAATGTAACGTATCTTTCTCATTACATCAGCATGAGTAAATGGACCAGAAAGGCCGTATGAGGTAACAAGAATAAAGCATGAGGGAACACTAGACATAAAATGACCCAACCTGATATATATGACGTACGGGCCTATGAAACCAAATTAATCACCTGTACAATGAACATAGGCTGACAAGGCCATATAATCTTTCATATACATGAGCTATATCCTCTAAGAGTATATAAACGTCATAAGGCCGGGACAGGTCCCCGACATACCAATCAATACATGTCTAAATCATAACGACCAAATAAGCAACTCCGCAGCAAATGGAGCGCACCAACATCTTCCGCTGAGGTGATAGCCTACTTGGAGGACTCTCAACCTGTTTATCGGGACCTGCGGGCATGACACGCAGCATCCCCAGGAAAAAGGAACATCAATACAAATACACCAGTATGTAAGGAATGAAAATCAATAATCAATAGACATGAGAGAAACATGGAGTAAAAGACTCAACATGTATATCAGAATAGCTATGTGAATCATTTAATATTATAATGTCATACATATGCATATAAATGTCATCCCATGCATAATATGCGTTCATAATATCATCAAGCCTGTGAGGTCATTCCATGATATCATCTCGGCCACTGTGGGCAAATTATCAACGTATACCAGCTGATCAGGTGGTGGTGCGTATATAACGCCGTAACCTTTTCCCATATCTCATATACATATAATATCATTAACGACATCTGGTCATGGGTCAATGTACATGTATAAATGAATGAAATGCATAAGAAATACATTAATAAGATTTCTCGGAATGTCATAAGATGAATATGCCTTTGATTAATATCATGAAATAAACTTTATCAACTTACGTATTTTCTAAGACCCATGAGCAGATGATAGAATAATAGGATACAAGGGGAATCAAGAACGTAGGCACTTCTCAGAATAAAGTCATTTATGAAAGTTGCGCATTTGCTCGTTTCGTTTGTATCGTATGCATCATGCCAAAAGAAAAGAATGGCTAGTCCTAACACACCTGGTCTTAACCGGCTCAAGAGCTCAACTCAACTCCGCTTCACGGTCTTATTTGCCAAGAAATACTCCATTTCCACCTTACTTCACATTGAAGAAAGCCCGGATTAACCAATGCGCCAAAATGGAACTACAAAATCGAGGTGGTGTGCAAAACCCGCATATTGTGCTTGAGAGAGATTACACTCTTCTTCCATGGAATAAAAGCTCACGTTGCTGCTACTTCAATATAAATTCACGTTATATCTCCTCTAAATATAGAAATATATGATTGCTCATATACTTTTGTTGTTGCTATTCATTGAGCTTAAGATATCTCTATCATACATATTGCTGTATATATATCCTTAGTTTGTTTCCTAGAAAGCCACCTAAATAAGGATCCCCAACTAATCCTTCTTGGTGTATCATGGGGTCCACCCCACTTATAACTCCAATGATTAGCAAGCATTCTTATCCCAAAATGTGACACCACCGTATTATTCCCACATATTAGTCACACTTTACTTTTGTTGTCATAGTCCCACGTAGACAAAACTGTCACGACCCAAACCGATGGGCGCGAAGGGAACCCGATGCCTTACTCGACCGAGTACCAATGTAACGTATCTTTCTCATTACATCAACATGGGTAAATGGACCAGAAGGGCCATATGAAGTAACAAGAATAAAGCATGAGGGAACACTAAGGCCTACAAGGCCAAAATTATCACTCGTACACTGAACATACGCCGACAAGGCGATACAATCTTTCATATACATGACATATGTCTACCAACCTCTAAGAGTACATAAACGTCATAAGGCTGGGACAGGGCCCCGACATACCAATCAATACATGTCTAAATCATACTGACCAAATAAGAAACTCCGGAGCAAATGCAGCGCACCAACATCTTTCGCTGAGCTGATAGCCTACTTGGAGGACTCTCAACCTGTCTATCGGGACCTGCAGGCATGAAACGCAGCGTCCCCAGGAAAAAGGGACATCAATACAAATACACCAGTATGTAAGGAATGAAAATCAATAATCAATAAACATGAGAGAAACATGGAATAAAAGACTCAACATGTATATCAGAATAGCTATGTGAATCTTTTAATATTATAATGTTATGCATATGCGTATAAATGTCATACCATGCATGGGTATATATGCGTTCATAATATCATCAAGCGTCTGAGGGCATCCCATCATATCATCTCGGCCGTTGTGGGAAAATCATCAATGTATACCAGCTGATCAGGTGGTGGTGCATATATAACACCGTAACCTTTTACCATCTCCCATATACATATAATGTACATAAATACGTGTATATAACACCATCTGTTCATGGGTCAATGTATGTACATTGACCCATGAGAAGTACGTCAATAAAATCTCTTGGAGTGTCATAAAACCATTATGCCTTTGATTGATATCATGAAGTAAATTTTATCAACTTACGTATTTTCTGAGACCCGTGAACAAATGATAGAATAACAGGACACGTGGGGAATCAACAACATAGGCATCTCTAGCATTTCTATGAATGGAGTCATTTATGGAGGTTGTGCATTTGCTCGTTTCGTTTGTATCATATGGATCGTGCCAAAACAAAAGAAGGGATAACCTTAAATACCTGGACCGATTCTCTTGACAATCCCTACAACACCCATCAATTGCGACAACACGTAACGGCGGATTGAAGTAGGAGAAAATCCGTATGATGTTCTTGAGAAAGATTATATCGAGCTCCCTTAGAATTGCAAATCCTGTTACTATTACGTAGTATAATTTCGTATGAATTTCTTGTCTGAGATCCGTCACTTTGTAGATTAGATTAAGCACCTCTCTTTTGTGAAGTAACTCACGTTACTAACATTTTGTTTCGCTGAAGCCCCAAGACTTAGGTGATGACTAAGCCCCAAGACTCCCTTAATGTGCCATCTTACAACATGGAGTAGGAGTCACAATTTGATTTTTTGAGCCTTTATCACTTGCTGCCATGTGGAGCTCTTTAAACTTATTCAAAGATCTTGATCAATTAGTTAATCTCTTACTAAAATCAATATTACCCAATTATCCACATATTCAAAAATTATCTCAAGTTACTTAAAATACTACTCACTTTTAACACACTTTGTACACCTTATAATCAAGGTCATGTGGTATCTTGTATGGCACTAGTCCATAATTACGGGGTATTATAGCTTGGATCGCATTTTATTCCCAAATTGTCAAACTTTGACGAAACTCATTTTCTTCGATTTGCTTACCCTCTCACCTTCACGAATTTACTTATCCCTTGTTTGAAAATAGCGTAATACTTATAATCCCAAAGTAATCTTATTCATGCTTAAGTCAATTAACTTACGATGAAACTTTAACGTACGAAAATGCGGGATGTAACATCTTATTTCCGCGCTTTCATCAATTTACTTATGTCGTACTTTAACGTACAAAAATATGGGGAGTTACATTATTCCCCCCTTTGGAACATTCGTCCTCGAATATTGACTGATGCACATATCATTTTCATAACCTATGGCTTTTGCGAATACTTAGTACTCTCCTTACTATTAACATTCCCCCTTTAGTTCTTTTTCTCATACCACGACTTGTGGTCGGAATCCTTCTTGTAACTGTTGCTACCTTTTATCATGCAACCTGTATGACTCTGACTTTGTAAGTGTGCCTATACGACTCTTCTCTCCTTTTTCCCTCCATCTTTTAGCCAATCTCTAGGCGTCACTTTGTAAACATAAACAGAGCTTAATAAGATGTCCCTCTGGGCATCCATAGGCATAATGAAGTTCTTCACTCGGTACTTTATCGAACTTATGAATATTGTTATATCTTATTTTATACACCTGGTTATTCATCGTATGACTTTACTGCATCTAGGTAGGTTATACTATACCATAAATCTTACCTTATTTTTATTATTATCGAGGTCTGCTACCCAATTCAAGGTTACTCTCTCGCTTCTTATCATAAATGTATAAATCTAAGTCCTTTAATGCTTCCTCGTTACTGTTTATCTTAAGAATGAAAACCTACTCTCATCTTATACTTTGTAACTCTTATCCATCCATTGTTGATTCATCTCAATATTGATCTATAATCTACCATTGATAACTTGATCTTTTATGTAACACTGCCGCTGGGGTTTACGTCTCATCGGGGAACATCTGAAATGATTAGATTGATCCACCTAGGGGCGATACTATACTTCAATAACCGTATTTTATAGCATACATATGTGACTCACCTTACATGGGTATTTTAATCCCGTACAATTCATGAAATCCTCTTCAAGTCATTACTCAATTGAAGGCACAAACGTCATCCTTTATCTATCACAATCACACCCTCATTCTACTACCAGGATAACATTCCATCTCTTCTAAATGCTACTAGTCGTAGACTCCTTTGAGTTTATTCAGGCGATACTGAGTTTTCTATAACTTAGAGAAATCTTCTCACTATTCTTGGACTTAATCCCGAGGACTTATCCATTTTTGTCACCTTCTCACTATTACATCCCATGTTTTCGTACGAGAAAGTATGCCATGAGTAAATTGATGAAATCTCGAAAATGAGATGTTACATCTCGTATTTTCGTATGTTAAAGTTTCATTGTAAGTTAATCGACGTAAGCTCGGGAATGAGATTATTTTTGAGGTTGTAAGTATTATGCTATTTCAAACAAGAGATAAGTAAATTCGTGATGGTGAGAGGGTAAGCAAATCGAAGAAAATGAATTTCATCAAAGTTTAACATTTTGGGATAAAATACGGTCCGGGCTATAATACCCGTTATTTATGAACTAGTGTCGTCCAAGGTACCATATGACCATGATAGTAAGATGTATGAAGTGTGTTAAATTATGTAATTTGAGATAATTTCTAATTAACTGGATAATCGGGTAATTATTTGTTAATCGGGGATTAACAACTTAATTAAGTGGATAATTGTTGAGTGGAAAATATCCCCCAACGTGGCAGCCATATAAGAGCCATTAGGTGACTCTTAAATAAAATTGCAAGATGACAACCTCTAAGGAGACAAGTACTTTACCTCATTTGGTTAAAGTGTGTTATCTAGAAAGCCAAAAATATGTTACGACCACTAATCATTCCCTTGCTTGAAGTGAGCAAACATTCCATTTCAAATTAATAATATTGTTCACAAGCTTCAAAGAGGAATGCTTATATTTACTAAGTTATGGATGAAGCTACAACAAATTCATACGAGATTTCATAATGTAATAGCAACGGAATTTTACGACTCTAAGGGAGTAGGGTGCAATCTTTCTCAAGAATATCATACAGATTTTTCCCTACCTCCACCATAACGTGTTTTTTCGCAAACAACGTGTGTTAGAGGAATTGTCAAGAGAATCGGTTCAGGTATGTTAAGGCTATGCCTTTTTCTTTTTTTGGCATGATCCATACGATGCAAACGAAACGAGCAAATGCACAACTTCCATAAATGACTCTATTAATAGAAATGCTAGAGATGCTTATGTTCTTGATTCCCCATGTGTCCTATTATTCTATCATCAGTTCACGGGTCTCAGAAAATACGTAAGTTGATAAAGTTTACTTCATGATATTAATCAGAGGCATAATGGTCTTATGACATTCCGAGAGATTTCATTGACGTACTTCTCATGCATTGCATTCATTTATACATGTACATTGACCCATGACCATATGGCATTATATACTCATATATATATGTATATTATATGTATATAGGATATGGGAAAAGGTTACAACGTTATATACGCACCACCACCTGATCAGTTGGTATACGTTGATGATTTTGCCCACAGTGGACGAGATGATATGATGGGATGCCCTCAGAGGCTTGATGATGTTCTGAACGCATATAGCCATGCATGATATGACATTTATACGCATATGCATGACATTATAACTCTTAAATGATTTACAGAGCTATTCGGACATACATGTTAAGTCTTTTACTCTATGTTTCTCTTATGTCTATTGTTTAGTAATTTTCATTTTTTACATACTCTGTACATTATTTGTACTGACATCCCTTTTGCCCGGGGAAGCTGCGTTTCATGCCTGGAGGTCCCGATAGACAGGTTGAGAGTCCTCCAAGTAGGCTATCAGCTCAGCGGAAGATATTGGTGCGCTCCATTTGCTCCGGAGTTGCTTATTTGGTTAGTACGATTTAGACATATATTTATTGGTACGTCGGAGCCCTCTGCGGGCTTTATGACAATTATGTACTCTTAGAGTCTTGTAGACATCTGTCTTGTATATGAAATATGTATGGACTTGTCGGCCTATGTTTCCATGTACGAGTGATTATTTTGGCCGTATAGGCCCGTACGTTATATGTAAGTCAGTATATTGGTTTGGGTCGTGACAAAAGTTGTATCAGAGCAGTTTTGTCCTACGGAGTCTACAAGCCGTGTCTAGTACAGTCTTGTTTTTGGGTGTGTTGTGTACCACACTTATAAGAAGGAGTACAGGGCATTTAGCACTGTCACTCTTTCTTCTTACTCTAGATCTGTGGTAGAGCTCAATCGTAGGAATTCAAATTCCTAAATTCTATTTTATTTGTAATTAGACTATGCCTGCATCCAGAAAGACATTTGGTAGGCGATTGCATGTGGATATGGAAGAATTGAGTACGAGTAACTCGATTCTTCATGATGCTTATGATAAGTAAATATGAGGTCGTCAGTAGATCATGTGTGTACTGAAAGGTGTAAGCATCTATCCACTCTTATGGGAAAAAAGCAAGGAAAGAATTAGAAGGTACTAGTTTCAAACAAGTAAAAGAAGTAAGGTGGAGAAGGGTACGAGGTACCTAGTTAGTAGAGATGAACATTATCTACAATTCAGGAAGAGAGATATAATTATATGCCTTTTGAGTTACCTTCAACAATAACAGATGTATGTACATTTGGCCACACTATCATTTATGCCCTATGGGGGCTAACAAAAGTAGTATAAGAAAAGGACGGATATCAGGATCTGGCTAGGGTTAGAGTGACCCAAAATGGTGGATGGATTGTTTGCGTTAGTTGATATTTCTGAAGGATATTGCAAATGTGCTAATAGATCTCCTTGTGAGACACCCAGATGCTGCACTCTAAAATAGTACAGCTAGATATGAGTACTACCAAGATAGGCACTGGAAGCCTGGAAGGGATAAATATTACCTTAGTGTGTCTCCCGTCCCTAGTAAGGAGAGAATGTTAGGCAACCCGAAGAGCCAGTGGATGGAGCAAAGGGAATCTAAAAGCAAAAGAATGTCCTGTTGAAATTTTCGAAATAAAGTGATTGACAAAAATATTAGCAGGGAGATAAGAAGAGAGTTAATGAAGCATTATGAGTAAGATGTGATATTTGGATGACAACGCTAGATAAAAAAGAAGATGACAGTATTAGATGACAGTATTAGAGTCTATAGTCAAGTGAAGGAAAAAATGAGAGGTGATAGGCCTGGAGACAACAAAAGAATATATGCCATAAAAGTCATGTTCTCTTTCTGAAAAATAAGTTCGTGACTCTAACGTGATTACAAAAGGAAAAATTAGACCCCAGAATAATAGAAATCAGTATGGACTGATGAACAAGATAAACTAAACATGAATTAGGGATTAAATGATTTGATAATAGTCGGTATCGTGAGAATTTCATATCTCGTTCCGACTATAATAGAATGGACAACAGAAGAAGATTCATGAGAAATTCAGAGAATGGTTATTCAGGAAGACGCTTCCCTAAAGCAAACAATGTGAGAAAAGTTAAGCTTAAGAGACTGTATGTGCTAGTTATACTAAGCATCACCCTCGCGAGTAAGGAATTTTGTTATCCTTGGTACAAAAGGATTACCGCAAGGCAAGTAAAGGCCATCGATGATGTGAAATGTAAGGCCCCGGAAAAAAAAATTCGCTAAGCAATTTAAGGTTTTGTGGTGTCAAGGTAGGTAATGTACTGTACTTCCGGAGTTTTGGGATTGAACGATGCGCTGAGGAGTTCAAAATTTTTCGTCGCAGCTAGACCAGGCTTTAGGTAGATAAAGCCTGGATAAATCCAGGCCAGACTAGGGTTTAGGTAGATAAAGCCTGGATAAAGCCAGGTCAGACCAGGCTTTAGGTAGATAAAGTCCGGGTAAAGCCAGGCCAAACCAAACTATAGGTAGATAACACCCGGGTAAAGCCAGGCCAGACCAGGCTTTAGGTAGATAAAGCCAGGTCCAAAATGTTGGACTATCCATTTATCTATCTTTATAACCCGACCCCAGACCCATATAAAACCCATTCCTCATCATTTTAAGCTTATTTTCTGATATATTAGAGAGAGGAAAGAGCGGGTTCTAGAGAGAGAAAGTCCCAACTTCAACAAACTGATCCTTCTTCATCACTCGAGCTTGGAACTAATCAAGTAGGACACAAATTTCTTCACTCTAAGAGGTAAGATTTTACCCCATTAACCTTAAGTTCCAGATTTTTGTTAAAATGAAACATGGGTAGGATAGTTCATAAAGATGGGGTTAAGAATCTTGCATACATGTACCCAATTTATCATAATCTAGTAAAGGAAAATAGGTTGGAGTAACCTTTCACTAAAAAGAGGTTATTTAATAATCTAAAGGAACACCTAGTGTTTGATAGAAAGCTCAAATAAGTTCAAGACATGTTCATGATTCCTAATTCTAAGTTTAAATGTGCCGCATTGTGAATTACATTGAAGGTGCTAGAAGGTCCGGTGATTTGAGATAGAAATTAAGGAAAAATCCTGATTCGAGGTATGTATGGCTAACTCTAATCCTAGGATAAGCCCATTGTGTTCACTTTCCGGGTATGATTCTCTTGTTGGATATCTATGGAATTTATGTGTTCTATGTGCCTAATTGAGAAATTCTTGCTTCTATGTCGTTCCATGCTATTACAATATCGTTGTGCTACTTGAGTATATGAGTTGTGATCATTATGTTCCTCTTCTACTATGTGTGCGATCCTTGTATATAATGGATGTGGTAAATGTGAAAGATTGGAATGGTATGAAATATGAATCAAAAAAATGTAGTGATATGAAGTGTGAGTAAAGAGATGGTAATGATATGAAATACGAATCAAGAGGTTGAATTGATATGAGACATGAATTAATGGATAGGATATGGAATATGGATTAAATGATGGATTGTTGTGAAATGTGAATCAAAAGATTCTAATGATATGAAAGATGAATCAAAGAATTATATGTGTTGGGGATCAAAAAGGTTAAAACTGATCAAAGCGATCTAAAATATCCATGAATTGACCAGGAGAATGTCCTAGGGGTGAGATGGCCTATCTGATTTGGCTGGGATCAGACTCCATGTCGTACAGATGGATGGCTTGATATTGTGATATGATTATGATTTGATGATGATTATTGTCCTCACTATTTACAGTTGATATGGCTAGCCGATCGGGCAGAGATCAGACTCTGTGTGCTGTGCACAAGCCACGGTGTTATCCTAGCCGATTCGGGCAAAGATCGGACTCCGTGAGAACAAGCCACGGTGGTTATATGTGATGTGATTGAAATTCGGACCTCACCTAGGATGGCTTAGCCGATCGGGCAGAGATCGGACTGTGTGTGACAACGACACGGTGGATCAGTAATAATAATAACAATATGAACTTAAAAGTACATTAACCAAAAGATGGTAAAACGGGATGAGGGATGTGGTAACTCTTGTTTGTGTTTTTCCTTGCCTCGGTGTATTGTTGTATGATGCCTCCATTTGTGTTGACTGTTGATGTTTATCCTATCTAGAGTAGGTTTGTTCATACATACTAGAGCTATTCAATGGTACTAACTTCCCTTTTGCTGGGGCGCTACATATTTTAAATGGATGTAGGTGATTCTGTAGTAGGTAGCGCTGATCGCCGATAGTGGTGCCTTTCCCTCCATCTCTTCAGCAGTCTTGGTGAGCCCCACTTCCTCTCGGGGCTGTGTGTAAATCATGTTGACTCATTTTGTTTATGTCATTCCTTTTGAGGTATAGCCGGGGCCTTGTTACCGGCAAGTCTATGTATTCTTCTTTGTACTATTAGAGGCTCCGTAGACACTATGTGGGTTGTAAACATATTTTGGGTAGTTGTTGTACTTACTCGTAATCGTGGTCCCATATCGACAATGTTGTACTTAGTATGTATGCTTTGGTAAGATCTAATGTTGAAAATGTTAAAAAAAGAAAGGGATTTATGTTGTAAACGCATGCTTGATTCTATTTTGCTGTTTCACTTATAAAATGTACATTATGAACACGGGGAAATGGTTGGGTAGGAAAGGCAATCCGAGTCCTCTTGACCGGGTTCATCCGGTTGGGCGCCGGTTTTGTCCCTCGGTTTTGAGGCGTGACAAACTTGGTATCAGAGCCTAAGGTTTTAAAAGGGTCCTAGGATGTCTCGGAGTCGTGTCTAGTAGAGACCTTCTTATCGGTGTGTTGTCGACCACATCTATAATTAGGTGGCTGCATAGGCATTTAGGAAAATACCCTTTATTGTTATTCTTTATCGTGCAATGTGGTGGAAGGTGAGGTTGTCTATCTCTAATTCGTGCATTGTTCCAATTTTTAGTAAATGACACCCAAGAAGAGAGCCCGACTCGGCCTAGAGGTCAATGCCACCCTAGGAGTGGTCGTAAATTCCTTATCTGATGGTGCAGGTGAGAATGATTGCCCGACCCTAAATCTGCCTGACTCTTCCATCCCAGGCAGGCTACTCCTATTCCTGATCCAGCAGAGGGTGCTACAGTCCCTCCTGCTGATGTTCCTGATCCTTCCTCAGTCCCAGCTTCCGGTCCCGGTATTTCTGATGGGGACCTCAGGGGAGCTATCCAGATGTTGACTCAGCTAGTGGCCTCCCAGGCCCAAAGATCAAGTGTTGCCCCTGCGTCCTCTAGTGAGAAAGGGGATTCTTCAGGTTCTAGGGTCAACCAGTTTCTGCGGTTAGCCCCTCCAGAGTTCACAGGCACCGACCCGGAGGCTGACCCTCAAGATTTTATAGATGAGATGTACAAGACTCTTCGGATTATGAAGGCTACAGAGGCAGAGAGGGTTGAGTTAGCTTTCTATTGTTTGGGGGGAGCAGCGTATTCGTGGTTTGAGATGTGGGAGGATTCCCGTGGGGAGGTGAGCCCTCTGGCGAGGTGGGATGAGTTTGTAGGTGCTTTCATGGATCATTTCTTGCCTGCCGAGACTATGGCAGCCCGCGCTATAGAGTTTGAGGTCCTCAAGCAGGGCAAATGGAGTGTGTGGGAGTATCATATGGAGTACGTGAGCTTGTCCAAGAATGCTGTCCACATGATGCCGATTATGGAGGCCAGAGTTCGCCGATTTGTTCAGGGCCTTAGTGCCTTTGTTATTAATGAAGCTACTACAGCTTCTCTGCATTCATATATGAACTATGGGAAGATTGTAGGATTTTCCCAGGCTACGGAGGCTCAGAAATTGAAGATAAGAATAGAGAGAGAGAGAGTAGTAGTAGAACCTGGTCGGCGGGCAGCCATGTGGGTTCTTATGGAGGAGGGAGACAAGTTCATGGGAGAGGGTCATCAAGATAATCCCAGTCTCATGCTCCGTCATCATCTAGTACCCCGCCACCAGGGCGTCACCATCATCATCAACAGGGAGGTCATTTTGGGGCCAGTTCTGGCGGCAGGGCGTTCCATCAACCAGGCCGTTCAGGTGGGAGATTCCAGCAGCAGCAGAGGGGCCCATGACCCAAGTGCGAGCGGTTTCATACCGGGCCCTGTTATTTGGCGTATGCTATGGTTGTGGGGTGAGGGGTCATATTCATAGAGACTGCTCTTCATTCAGCCAGGTTGCAGGATGGGGGTGCCGCCCAGCCATCTAGTTTTTCAGCTGCTACATCTTCAGCACGCCCCCAGCCCGAGGCCCTTCAGCACCAGCAGGGCGTGGTGCAGCCAGTGGTGGTGCCCGAGGTCGGGGAGGACCCAGTCGGTTCTATGCTTTGAATGGTCGCTAGAGTGCAGAGGCTTCTCCAGATGTTGTCACAGGTATTCTGACTATTCAAACACATGATGTCATGTGTTACTCCATTTATTGCTTCAAGTTTTGGGATAAAACCCGAACAGCTTCATGATCCGTTCTCCGTGTCGACTATGGTTGATGATTCTATTATGGCCATGTGAGTCATAGGAATTATGTTGTCACGGTGTATGGTCGGGATACCACGACCGATCTTATTGAGCTAGAAATGGTAGATTTTGATGTGATTATGGGGATGGATTGGCTCTACTCGTGCTTTGCTAAACTCGACTGCCGAGCTAGAATTATGAGGCTCGAGTTTCTTAAGGAACCAATTATAGAATGGAAGGGGAATAATGTTGTGCCTTAGGCAGGTTTATTTCCTACCTTAAGGCCTCGAAGATGATCAGGAAGGGGTGTATTTACCACTTGGTCCGGGTTACGGACACCACTTTAGAGGTGCCTGCTCCCTAATCCGTTCATGTTGTGAATAAGTTTCTTGAGGTTTTTCCGGATGAGCTTCCTGGGATCCCACCTGATAGACAGATTGATTTCGGGATTGATGTATTGCCAGATACGCAACCAATATCTATTCCACCCTACCGAATGGCGCCAGCAGAATTGAGAGAGTTAAAAGAGAAAGAGGATCTATTAGAAAAGGGTTTCATTAGGCCTAGTGTGTCGCCTTGGGGCGCACCGGTTCTTTTTGTCAGAAAGAAGGATGGATCATTTCGGATGTGTATTGATTACGGCAGCTCAACAAGGTCACCATAAAAAACAAGTACCCATTGCCTCAGATAGATGATTTGTTCGACCAATTGCAAGGTGCTAGGTTCTTCTCAAAGATTGATTTATGGTCGGGGTATCATCAGTTAAAGATCAGGGTGCTAGATATTCCTAAGACCTCCTTCAGGACTCATTATGGGCACTTCAAATTCTTGGTAATGTCTTTTAGGCTAACTAACGTCCCAGCACCTTTTATGGATCTTATGAATCAGGTTTTCAAACCGTTTCTTGACTCCTTTGTGATTGTCTTCATTGATGACATCCTTGTTTATTCGCGAAGTCAGGAAGATCATGCTAATCACCTTAGGGCAGTTCTGCAGACTCTTCATCAGCACCAGTTGTATGTAAAGTTTTCAAAATGTGAGTTTTGGCTAGAATCAGTCACCTTTTTGGGCCATGTTGTTTCCAGGGAATGGATTCAAGTTGATCCCCAAAAGATTGCAGTAAAGGATTGGCCTAGACCAAAGACCCCGACAGAGATTCGCAGTTTCTTGGGTTTGGCTGGATATTATCGGAGATTCGTGGAGGGATTCTCTACCCTCGACTCCCCATTGACTAAGCTGATGCAGAAAGCGGTTAAGTTCCAGTGGTCCGATGCTTGTGGAAGAAGTTTCCAGGAATTGAAATCAAGATTTACTTCGGTGCTGGTATTGACCTTGCCAGAAGGTACAGACGGGTTTGTGGTGTACTGTGATGCTTCAAGGGTTGGTTTTGGATGTGTGTTGATGCAATGTGGTAAGGTAATAGCGTATGCTTCAAGACATCTCAAGAATCACGAGAAGAGTTATCCGACGCATGATTGGATCTTGCAACAGTTGTGTTTGCATTAAAAATCTGGCGGCATTATCTTTATGGTGTAAAGACCCGTAAAATTTCTATGTCAAAAATAATGCCCGAGTAGGTTCGTGTGCTGTTACAACGGTAGAAATTCTTAAAACGGTTCTATTTTGAGTAAAAAGTATCCCAGAACTTGAAAGATTAAATTTATCAGAAATTGCACGTTATGCGACGCACTATGCGACCACATAACAGGTATGCGGACCGCATAGTGGTCGCGTAGCTGGACAGTTTGCTGTCCATTTTGAGGACAGCTATGCGGCCTAGAATGCGATCACATTTCAAGAATGGGGGCTGCATAATGTAGGCAGCTCAGGAACCGGGTGCGGCCTCAATCTTTTCTACTCGGTCAAAATTGGTCATCATATCTTTACCCGATAACTCTTTCATCCTTCCCGGTTAAAGAGGGGTAGCTGTTGATACCCAATTTTTCCTTACTATTTTTTTTAAAATTGGCATATACCTCAAAATCACTTTTCATAATAATTGGCATTTTTTCATAATTTTACCAATTTATTTTCCTAATTATTTAGTGTTTTATATGCAATAACTATTCATAAATTGCATCATAAGTAATTTCAAATTATTTCTTAGCTCAATATACCATTCTATTCCTGTCAGGATTTAAATCTTTCATAAATTAGCCAATTTTGGCGTTATTTAATTATAATTACAGCAATTTTACAATTATAGCCTAATCGTATATTTTATACCATTTTGTCGCATTCTTGCCCTATTGTTTTTGCGAGGCAGGTTATGCGACGCACTATGTGATCGCATAACAGGTATGCAGACCGCATAGTGGTCGCATACCTGGGCAGTCCGGTCTCCTTTTGGCCCATTTTGAGGGCCATTTATACAACAGGAATGCGGGCCGCACTCGCATTCATGACCACATCTCTATGTCGGGGCTCCTATTTTCTAAATTTAAAACTCGAACCCCTGTTTTATAAAACACCTCTTCCCTTCATTTTTAACGATTTTCTGACCAAGAATAGAGAGAGAAGAAGAGAGTTATTGAGAGAGAAGGTTTCAACATCATACAATTTGATTTTCCAAAATCACTCAAGCCCGGAAATTATCGAGTTATTGTCATCTTCTTCACTCAAAGAGGAAAGTCTTCACCCTATTTTCCCAATTTCTCAGATTTTGTGTAAGAGTAAAACACACATAGGTTGGTTCTTGAAAATAAAAAGTGAAATCTTGCATGCATGTGAATAATCTTCCATAATCTAGCAAAGGGAAGTAAGCTAGGGCAATCTTTCACTAAAAAGGGGGTTAGTTAATCTACAGGAACACATAGTAGTTGATAAAATGCCCAAATGAGTTCAAGGTTCCTAACTCTAAGTTTGAATGTGTCACATTTTACATTAGATTGAAAGCGTTAGAAGGTTCGATGATTTTGGATAGAAATTATAGAGAAATTTCAACTCAAGGTATGTATGGCTAACTCTAATCCTCATAGGATAAACCCATGGCGCTCACTTTTCGGGAATGATTCTCTTGTCGTATATCTACGAAAATTATGTGTTCTATGTTCCTAATTGAGAAATCTTTGCTTCTATGTCATTCCATGCTAATACCATATCGTTGTGCTACTTGAGTATATGGGTTGTGATCGTTTTATTCCTTCTTCTACTATGTGTGTGATCCCTGCATATGATGGGTGTGGCAATTATGAAAGACTAGAATGGTACAACATATGAATCAAAAGTTGCTATGATATGGAATGTGGGTAAAGAGACAGTAATGATGTGAAATGCGAAAATTGAGGTTGAATTGTTGTGAAACATGAATTAATAGGATGAATGGTTATGGAATATGGATTAAAGGATGAATAGTTGTGAGATGTGAATTAAAGGATTCTAATGATATGGAAGACCAATCAAAGAACAATATGTGTTGGGGATCAAAAAAGTTAAAATTGATGTAAGTGATCGAAAACTCCCATAATTGTACCAAGAGAATGTCCTAGGGGTGAGAAGGCCTATCCGGTCTGGCTGGGATCGGACTCCATGTAGTACACATGGATGACTTGATATTTTGATATGATTATGATTTGATGATGATTATTGTCCTCACTGTTTACAGTTGAGATGGCCTAGCCGATCGGGCAAAGATCGGACTCCGTGTGCTGTGTACAAGCCACGTTGTTAGCCTAGCCGATTCGGGCAGAGATCGGACTCCGTGAGAACAAGCCACGGTTGTTATATGTGGTGTGATTGAAATTTGGACCTACCTAGGATGGCTTAGCCGATCGGGCAGAGATCGGACTTCGTTTGACGACACGGTGGATCAGTAATAATAATAACAAGATGAGCTTAAAAGTACATTAACCAAAAGATGGCAAAATGGGATGAGGGTTGTGGTAACTCTTATTTGTGTTTTTCCTTGCCTCGGTGTATTATTATCTGATGCCTCTATTTGTGTTGTCTGTTGATATTTATCCTATCTAGAGTAGGTTTGTTATACATACTAGTGCTATTCAATGGTACTAACGTCCTTTTTTTCGGGAGCGCTACATCTTTTAAATGGATGTAGGTGGTTCCGTAATAGGTAGCGCTGATCGCTGTTAGTGGTGCCTTTCCCTCAATCTCTTCAGCAGTCTTGGTGAGCCTCACTTCCTCTCGGGGTTGTGTAAATGATAGCATCCATGCACCTCAACATCATTAAAGGAGAAGGATGAAGCTCTGGGATCTCCAAGAATTCCCATGAAAAGGTCTCAAACAAAGAAATTTCAAGGCAAGCTTAATGGGCTTCAATTGGCAATTAAAAAGTGTCTTATAATAGAAGAAGAGCTCTAGCACAAGGAGGATCTTTGGGCCAAGTGTTACAACAATTTAGAGGCCCAAATTAAAGTTCAAGAGGAGATGGAATGAGGCCCAAATAAGCCCCAAAAAGGAAGAATTTTCAGCAGCCCAAATAAGCCCAAAAATAGTTTCTAGAATATATATTTAATAGTTGTTTTATTCTATGTTTACTTGCATTGGTATATATGTTGACTACATTGGTCTTAGTGTGGGTAGTCTTCTATGATTCTAGGGAATATGATTCTCATTTATTGAAGTCTTGACTAGCTCCTTCTTTACTACTATATAAAGAGGTGCTTGTCTTTTATTGTAAGGTAGAATATTGAAGATTAATATTATTATTGTGAGTTCTTTTGAACCTTTGTGAACTTTACTTTGAGAGTTATCTTGCAACTCTAACTAGTTCATAGTTTAAGGTAGTAAGATAATTTTCTTTCTTGTGATATCTTTGGTTTCTTTTGATATTCTTCGAAGGCGACTAGTTTCTTATACTAGTTGTTGTCGTAAGTTATTCAAACTAGAAGTCAAGATCCGAATCTAGTTCTTGATTAGTTTATCTCTAGTGAAGGCAATTGGTTTCATAACCAACTTGTTGTCATTAGGATCTGTCAAAATCTAGATTAACACAGTCTCGGGGTTCTTGGATTTTTCCTTGTATTTCCACATATCTAGTTTATTTTCTTAGTTTCTCAATTCCATTGCATTTCTTTACTGCTTCCGTATTTCTTCTACTTATTTTTTTAAGTTCTTGGATCTCCCAACCTTTGTGTTATCAAGTGGTATCAAAGCGGTTGTATCAAGATTCCGTTCTTGATAAATCTTTGGTATTTTTGAAAAAAAAAAAAGGTTACTGTAGCAGTACTATAAAAAAAAAACGAAAAAAAAAATTCTTTCGAAAAAAAAAGAAAAAAAAACATAGTGCTCTTTAAGAAATCAGATTTTTATTTTGTTTCTTTCCAAAATCAAGAAAGGAAACAAGAAGAGGGGATCCTAGATCTTTAAGGATAAGAAAAAAA
>MDKI01241968.1:0-14840 GCA_005239505.1 Nicotiana paniculata | reverse complement strand
GAGTAAGAATAGAACAACAAGGTGCAGAGAAGTAGAGCAATAGGACAGTGGTATGCAGAGCAACAGAGCAGCAATAAGTTATCCAGTCTTGGCTTTCATCCGAGTAAGTAACCAGAAGAACAAGAGAGAATATGCAGCAGAGCAAGTGAGAGTTCAGAGCAATATGAGTGCTGTTTGTGTGTGTGTTCGTGTATCTATTCGTTCTATTATGCTAAAGAGAGTAGGGTGTTTATAACTTTGAAAACGAGTAAAGAGAATAAGGTAAGGAATAATTAGTCTAACATAATTATGGAAATAATAACCAATTAGTATCAATTAAAGGCCTGGACACCCTTTAATTAGGGAGTCAAGTTCAAACGGGCCAATCAGAGTTAAATCAGGGAATGGAATCAACTAGAGTGATCTTACCATAACGGGGGTAGTAAAAGCATGGATTATGTAATGAAGACCAGGTTCATAACACATAATTAAGGAAATTAAAACTGATAGCATATTCACAAAGCAAAGTACGACTTTGATTCTGAGAATTAGTCGAGGGAATCTCGACTGTAATTGAAATCACAGGGAATCAGGCATAATCAAGGAAAGCATCACACAATCAAGGGAAGCAATTCAAAAAATTAGTACAGAATATACAAAATCATAGGTTCGAAGAAAATATCACAACTATGCAAAGAGATACACAGAGTCAGTAAGGAGTATCAGATAAACAACCATTAAACCAATAATCAGACCCATTAAACGATAATCAGCACCAGAGTTCAGAGAAACCCTAAGCGAGAGGAATAGTAGAGATTCAGGAAACCTAACCATGAATTAGAGTAAGAAATATAGAGCACATAGATAGTCTAGGAGAAGTATACAGATTTGCTAAACATAGCAAACAAGACTGACTGAAATCCTAAAAATTAGGGTTTTCAGTAAGAAGCTTTGAATCAAAACGTATTAACAGAGAAAAGCATAGAATAAGATTAAAGCAGAAGTAAAAGAAATCGATTTTTTGAAAGGGGTTTGTGAAATCCTAGTTTTAAAAATTGAAAGATCGTTATGAAAGTTTTCAGGGAAAAACATAGAAAAGCTTCGTAATACTATAGATCTAAAGTAGATCTATAATAAATTGAAATACATAGGGTTAGGGTTTTGTGGAACCTATAGAAGTAGGAAGAACCTCAAAGACGATACCGGCCTAAGCCGGAACATGTCGTAATCCTTACTCAAACGGCCGGGGAGGCTGGAAAGTGGCATGGGACTATGGGAGATGAGTTGGAACGCTCCAGGTTCGCTTGAGAGCCCCAGAGTATCATTGGACCAGTGAAAAGTGGACAAATAGCCATGAGACAATGAGGAGCCATGGTTTCTGGTGAGAGAACCAGCCGGAGAAGATGACCGGACTCCATCGGAGAAGAGAATCCAAAGGAGGCTTCTAGAGAGAACTATAGAGTAACAGAGAGAGATAGAGAGGGAATGAGTGTTGAGATAATGAGGGATCAGAGGGGGTAGTGATTGAGAGTTAATTAAGGTAACATTGATATGGACCGTTGATCTCATTTGATCAACGATTCAGATCAGGTGTGGGGTTGGGCCGGATATGAACAGATTTTGGGCTGGGTTGGTTAGGTATTAAAGGGCCAGGTGGGTAGGGTTTAATACTAGTTATAATTTAAATAGAAATGGGCTAAACGTTAAATACCCAATTAAATAAGATAATTAATTAATAAAATAGCTAATAATTGTGTAAAATAAATAAATTGAGACCAAATAAATGAAATTAAGGCAATTGACTAAGATATAAAAATTATAAATGATCATTTATTGACTTTAAAATGGTATAAATGCACATTTGTGTTGTAATCGCAAAAACTGCTGAACTTAACTAAATAATGCCAATATTGGTTGATTTGTGAAATAATAAAATCCTAAGGGAATTAAATAGGATATAAATAACATGTTGATCAAGAAAATGATTTGAAATTATATCATTTATGAATAATTATGGAATATAAAGTGTTAAATGAACAGTAAAATAATCTGATAAAATACGAAAAGCTGTGAGAAATTACCAGTTACTGTAAGGAGTGATTTTGAAAGTATATATACAAGTTTGAAAATAATTTGAGGAAAAATTGGGTATCAACAACTTCCCCTCTTTACCCGGAAAGGACGAAAGAGTTGTCGGGTAAAGATATGATGGCCAATTTTGACCAGAGGGAAATAGTATGAAAGATTTAGGCCGCACCCTGGCTTCTGAGCTGCCTACATATCCCTGGTTGTACAAGAATCAGGTCGTATGTAGTTCATGAGTCACCGGCGAAGTATACCAGTGAAGTCTCACAAGGACGGACGCAAGGTGCAAGGTAAGGTGAACAAAATGGCTTACGGGGTGGTTAGGAGAACTGGAGCAGTCCGCTCCTGCCTGGCTGGCTGTTCTTAGCCGGATTTCCTGCAAATGAATAACAAGCATCAATTGTGCGTAATTTAAACATGATGCAGATTCTCATTGGACTATGAATGTTGTCTTTGGACGGTTGAGGATGACGTCCTTAGACCATGATGTCCTGGGCCATGAATCGCTTGATGCGGGATTCGCAGGCTATGAAATGACGTTCTCGGGCCATGAGGATGGTGCCTCCAAACCATGATGCCTTTGAATAATGATATGCAGAGTAATAAAAAGGGATCCGCAGGCCATGGAATAATGTTCTCGGGCCATGAAGATGGTGCCTCTGAACAATGACGCCTTTGGATAGGTTGGCGATATTTCAGCCCATGGGAAGTGCAATAGTGTGATGCTGACAAGACAGCGCTTAGTCTTGTGAATTAAAAAGGGGAGAGCTTAGCCTGGAAAGAAATAAAGTAGATAATGACAGAGACGATGGTTGCTTTAAAAGGTAAATGAGAGGCAGCGTTTAGCCCCCGGAAGGTAGAATGGTAGCCTTATGCAGAAAATAAAAATGCAGATGGAGTCAGTGCTTAGTCTCGGAAGGAAGAATGGTAGCCTTATGCAATGTGAGAAATAAAGTGCAAACGGAGACATCGTTTAGTCTCGGAAGGCAGAATAGTAGCCTTATGCAGGAAATAAAATGCAGATGGAGGTAGAGCTTAACCTCGGAAGGTAGAATGGTAGCCTTATGCAATGCGGGAAATAAAGTACAAATGGAGATTGCGTTTAGTCTCTGAAGGCAGAATAGTAGCCTTATGCAGGAAATAAAATGCAGATGGAGGTAGAGCTTAACCTCGGTAGGCAGAATGGTAGCCTTATGCAATGCGGGAAATAAAGTGCAAATGAAGACAACGTTTAGTCTCGGAAGGCAGAATAGTAGCCTTATGCAGGAAATAAAAATGCAGATGGAGGTAGTGCTTAACCTCGGAAGGCATAATGGTAGCCTTATGAAATGTGGGAAATAAAGTGCAAATGGAGACAACGTTTAGTCTCGGAAGGCAGAATAGTAGCCTTGTGCAGGAAATAAAAATGCAGATGGAGACAGAGCTTAACCTCGGAAGGCAGAATGGTAGCCTTATGCAGGAAATAAAAATGCAGATGGAGACAGAGCTTAACCTCGGAAGGCAGAATGGTAGCCTTATGCAGGAAATAAAAATGCAGATGGAGACAGTGCTTAGTCTCGGAAGGCAGAATAGGCCTTATGCAATGCGGGAAATAAAGTGCAAATGGAGACCACGTTTAGTCTCGGAAGGCATAATAGTAGCCTTATGCAATATTTAAAGGAAGGACAACAGAAATTCTTAGCTGGCGTTAATTGCGGTAGAGCATTGTGATGATGAAGCATCGTTTGTGCTGATAATAAATGTTGGCGTGTGCGATGAGTTTGAGGAACGATGTCTGTCCTTTAAGCGGATAATATGTTTTGGGGCTTCTGCAATTTGTGCCTGCACCTAAAGAAAGATCGTGAGTTTTATAAAGGGGAAGGTTAGTTCGCATTCCCGCTGACTCTGCTTGGCTCGTCTACTTGATCACAATACTGTTCGCATCATTGGGGTAGCGCTCGCTAAACAAGCTGTTTTGATAAATATGCATGATTTTATAAAATTATAATACATAATCTAAAATAGTTTTAGATGAATCGACGACATGACACGGTTCGAGACATTGCAACCTCTCCTGCTGTGGAATTTTGAGAGTGTCCCTCAAAATTTTGCCCCAGTTAGCAGGGTGGACGCCTCTGACTGCTGCTCGTGCCGTAGCTGGATGAACTTGCTTCGGAATTTTAAGGGTCCTCCTCAAAATTCTACCCTAGTTGGCTGGGTGAATGCTTCTGGCTTGCTGCTTGCTTCGGAATTTTTAAGGTCCTCCTCAAAATTCTGCCCCAGTTTCTAATTATGGGGGAAGATTAAAAATTTTTTATTAAATTGTGACCGAACCCATAGGGCTGCCTACATATCCCCTCTTAAACGGGAATCAAGTCAGGCATAGTTCAATTTACATCATTGAGAAAACATGAAGATTATGAATAGTAGCGCTTGACTGCATCTGAATTGATCGGCCTCGGCCAGACTTCTTCGTCCATTTCTGCAAGTATAAGTGTTCCTCCTGTCAGCACTCTGTGAACCATGTACGGGCCTTGCCAGTTGGGAGAGAACTTCCCCTTAGCTTCATCTTGATGCGGGAAAATTTTCTTTAACACCAGCTGCCCTGGTGTGAATCATCTCGTCTTGACTTTCTTGTTGAAGGCTCTGGCCATTCTGTTATGATATAGCTGACCATGACAAACTCCATTCATTCTTTTTCCGTCTATGAGGGCTAGCTGCTCATAATGGCTCTTTACCCACTCTACGTCGCGGAGCTCAGCTTCTTGTATAATTCTCAGAGATGGGATCTCCACTTCGTTAGGAATTACAGCTTCTGTACCATAAACTAGCATATAGGGAGTTGCCCTTGATGAGGTGCGAACTGTGGTGAGATATCCAATAAGGCAAATGATAACTTCTTGTGCCACTGTCTGTGCCTTTCTATCATCTTTCTTAGTATCTTCTTGATGTTTTTGTTAGCGGCCTCGATGACTCCATTCATCTGAGCTCTGTAAGCTGTGGAATTCTTGTGTTTGATCTTGAAGGTTTCACACATGGCTTTCATCAAGTCGCTGTTGAGATTAGAACCATTATCAGTGATTATTGACTCTGGAACTCCGAATTGACAAATAATGCGGTCGCGGATGAAATCGGCCACAACTTCCTTAGTAACTGCTTTGTAGGAGGCTGCTTCGACCCATTTAGTAAAGTAATCAATGGCGACCAGAATAAACCTGTGTCCGTTAGAGGCGGCATACTCGATTGGTCCAATGACGTCCATGCCCCAGGCGGCGAACGGCCAGGGTGAACTTGTTGCATTAAGCTCACTGGGAGGTACCTTTATCATATCTCTATGTATCTGACAACGGTGGCATTTCTGGACATACTGGATGTAGTCCGTTTTCATAGTCATCCAAAAGTAACTAGCTCGGAGTATCTTCTTTGCTAAAACAAAACCATTCATATGTGGGCCACAGGTCCCGGCATGAACTTCCTTCAATAATTTCGCTGCCTCTTCTGCGTCGACACACCTTAGCAAACCCAAATCGGGAGTCCTCCTATACACGATTCTTCCGCTGTGAAAGAAATTGTTAGACAACCTTCGAAGCGTGCATTTCTGAGTGGCATTTGCAAGCTCTGGGTATTCTCGTTTTGCCAAGTATTCCTTGATATCATGGAACCAAGAATTTCCGTCTGCTTCTTCTTCGACATAGGCACAGTAAGCTGGCTGATTATGGATTTTCACCGGAATAGGATCAATATAGTTCTTGTCTGGATGCTGAATCATAGATGACAAAGTAGCCAAAGCATCGGCGAACTCGTTCTGTATTCTGGGGACATGCCGAAACTCTATCTTTGTGAACCTCTTTCTCAACTCCTGAACATGATGCAAATAGGGTAAGATCTTGGAATTATTGGTTGCCCATTCCCCCTGTACTTGATGTACCAATAAGTCTGAATCACCAATCACTAACAACTCATGGACGTTCATGTCAATGGCCATGTTGAGTCCCAAGATGCAGGCTTCGTATTCGGCCATATTGTTGGTGCAAGGGAACCTGAGTTGGCGGATAATGGATAATGCTGACCGGTCTCTGATACTAGTACTGTTCCAATACCGACTCCTTTGACGTTTGCTGCTCTATCAAAGAACATCCTCCAACTTTTGTAGGATTCTGCAATGTCTTCTCCTACGAATGATACCTCTTAATCAGGAAAATATGTTTTCAGGGGTTCGTATTCTCCGTCTACGGGATTCTCAACAAGATGGTCTGCCGGAGCTTGTCCTTTAACTGCCTTCTGAGTCATGTAAACAATGTCGAATTCACTCAACAGGATCTTCCACTTGGCTAACTTGCCAGTGGGCATGGGCTTCTGAAAGATATACTTCAATGGATCCATCCTTGATATGAGATATGTTGTGTAGGCACAGAAGTAGTGCCTCAGCTTCTGTGCGACCCAGGTCAAAGCACAACAAGTGCGTTCTAATAAAGAATACCGAGCCTCATACGGAGTGAACTTCTTGCTGAGGTAATAAATAACTTGTTCTTTCCTTCCGGTTTCATCATGTTGCCCAAGAACGCAACCGAAAGCTCCATCTAGCACTGCAAGGTAGAGTAACAGAGGTCTACCTGGCTCAGGTGGTACCAGAACCGGCGGTGTTGAGAGGTACTCCTTGATTCTGTCGAAAGTCCTTTGACAATCCTTGGTCCACTTAGTTGCGGTGTCCTTCTTCAGCATCTTGAAGATCGGCTCACAGATGACTGTAGACTGTGCTATAAATCGGCTGATGTAATTAAGCCTCCCCAAGAAGCTCATCACATCTTTCTTGTTCCTTGGTGGTGGCAACTCTTGAATGGATTTGACCTTGGATGGATCCAACTCTATTCCCCGGCGGCTTACAATAAATCCCAGCAACTTCCCAGCAGGAACCCCAAATGCACACTTCGCGGGGTTCAGTTTCAGATTGTATTTTCGCAACCGATTGAAGAATTTCCCCATATTCTCCATGTGATCAGCAACTTTATTTGATTTGATAATGACGTCATCTACGTACACCTCGATCTCTTTGTGAATCATGTCATGGAATATGGTGGTCATGGCCCTCATGTAAGTGGCCCCTGCATTCTTTAGACCGAATGGCATCATCTTGTAACAATACACTCCCCACGGCGTAATGAATGTCGTCTTCCTAGCATCTTCCTCATCTATCCAAATCTGGTGATAACTAGCGAAGCAATCCACAAAGGACTGCAATTCATTCTTGGTGAAGTTGCCAATGAGAATGTGCATATTTGGCAAGGGGAAGTCATCTTTCGGAGTGGCCCGATTGAGATCCCGGTAGTCGAAGCAGACTCTGACCTTCCCGTCCTTCTTCGGCACAGGTACAATGTTAGCTAACTATGTCAGATACTCCACTACCCAGAGGACTTTGGCGTTGATCTGCTTGGTAACCTCTTCTTTGATTTAAAAACTCATGTTGGGTTTGAACTTTATGAGCTTTTGTTTCACTGGCGGGCATGTTGGATTGGTTGGAAGTTTGTGAGCCACAATATACGTACTTAGACCAGTCATGTCATCATACGACCATGCAAACACATCTTCATACTCTCTTAGAAACTCTGTGTAGTCTTTCTTCTCTGATGGTGACAAATGAGTGCTGATACGAGTTTCCTTGATGTATTCTGAATCTCACAGGTTGATAACTTCGGTCTCATCCAGGTTGGACTTAGGTATGTTCTCAAAGTTCTCAACTTCCTTGACAATCTCGTCAGGTATGTCATCTTCATCTGAATCAATGTCCATTTGCTGTGTTGTCTCATTGCATGCCGTATAAATAAAGTAATGAGGGAAAACAATAGCAATAAATATCGAATTTCGTAAGAGAAATTTAGATAGATGCTTTGATAGATTGAATAACTGTTTCGAACATTGAAGATCTTTATTGCAGAAATTAAAAACAAATGCAGGAAAATCATTTAGTAAATAAAATAGTAAATAATGCTTGTTTTAGCCTTGCTACCCCGAGGCTCGTCGGGATTTGGTTGTCTTGATAGACCAGTTCTTTAGATATGCCCCCTTGATCACAGTCTGTATGGAAGGTCCTTCCTCCCCCTCCCCCTCGAGGATAACACAGCAATCCATATAATCATTCTGTAGAAACAAGCTCCTCATTGTTGCAAGTGCTTCTTCTTCATCTGAACTGTAGACAGTGTCAGCTTGCTTGAAAGTTTGCTCAAGATGAGGTATCGTCTGTTCCAAAGGGTAATAAGGACTGCGCCAAGGTGGCGACTAGTCGTTGAATTCCTTCCAGGTGTACTCATACCCCAGACCGAAAGTGGTACCATGCTCCTTGAGCTTTATAGGCTTTGTGATCCCTTGGAGGTTTTTACCGAGCCCCTTTTCCTGGCTCATATCCTTCCCGGTTCAAGATGCTCTCGATCTTGTTATCCCACCATTTGTCCTTGTTGATGTCATTGAACCGTTCAATATGGTGGTAAGTTCCTCCGCATATCTTTCTTTTCCCGTCAATCATCGGAATAGTTTGACAGCCATAAATGGGGTTGCTACCGTCACAATGAATAATCACCTCTTGGTGGTTCCATTCAAATTTTACCGCCTAATGTAGTGTTGATGCCACGACCCCAGTAGCATGAATCCAAGTTCGTCCTAACAATAGGTTGTAGGATGACGGAACATCCATCACCCGGAAATTCACTTCGAACCAAGTCGGTCCCATCTGTAGACATAGACTGATCTCCCCCATAGTGGACCTCTGAGAACCATCAAAAGCTTTCACATTGATCGCCCCATCCTTTATCTCATGTAGACCTCTGCCCAATTTCTTGAGTGTTATCAGCGGACAGATGTTAAGACTGGAACCTCCGTCGATCGAGATTCTTGTGATGAAATGATCCTCGCACTACACAGTGATGTGCAACTCTTTGTTGTGCCCCAATCCTTCAGGTGGTAGCTCATCCTCATGAAAAGTGATATTATGACTCTCCAGTACCTGGCCTACCATACTGGCCATTTCCCCACTAGTGATGTTGTTTGGAACGTATGCTTCACTCAACACTTTCAACAAAGCATTCCTTTGTGTTTCGGAATTCTGCAATAGAGAGACGATGGATATTTGTGCCGGTGTTTGTTCAGCTGGTCGATGACTGAATACTCCTTCGTCTGTATCTTTCTCCAATGGTCATCGGAACCTGTTTCGATAAGGGGAGGTCGGTTGGCGACCTGCTTGCTCGACTCGACCAGATGCTCAGGGGTGTAGACCCTACCAGTTCTTGTCATAACCTGTGCTGCGACAACTTCCTCAGACCTGGCCTTGTTTTTCCTTCTCGCCTCGGCTGCGTAGTCCCAAGGAATAACGTTTGAATAGAAGGGTGGCATAGTTGACATCGCCACTGGAATTGGTGCAGCCATTTTTATTTCAAACGGAATGTGTGTTTGGGGTGGTAAGTTTGAGACCTCGAATGAAGCTGGTGTATTTGCTGGAGATACAAACTCAACTTCAATTGGCACTGGTGAATTTGCCGGTGGCGTTGCTTCAAACTCGAATGGTATAGACATATTTACCCCAGAGGCTCAGATGGCTGAATCTGAACTATGATCGGTTTGAGAGTGACTGCGGATTTCTTTCGGCCATCGCCTTCTACGATCAACCCGATTGACCCCTCGGAGTCCCAATCATCTTCTATTTTAATCATATGGACGCCTCTACCCTTATGGTCTGGCAGAGGATTGTCGCGAACATTTGGAGCGGCGTCTTTTGCCACAATAATCTTGTTGTCAATGAGAGCCTGTATTTTGTCCTTTAGAGAGCGGCATTCCTCGATGGGGTGGCCTTTCATGCCGGAATAGTATGCACAGGATTTGTTTGGGTTAACCCACTGAGAGGGATTCTCAAGGGTGGCAGCCGGGATAGGTATAACATAACCAGCGGCTTTGAGTTATTCATATAGATGGTCAATGGGCTCGGTTATGGCGGTATATTATTTTGGAAGACGACGATCAAAATTGGGACGAGGTCTAGGGAAGTTTTGGCATGCAGGAGGGAATTGGTAATGAGATGGCTGGGAATTATAAGTGTGGTAGACAGGGGCAGGATGTGGATATTTGGGGAAGCAAGTTGATATGTGGGTGGCTGAGTTTGGTAGGAAGGTGGTGGAGTTTGGTAATTTGGTGGTGGAGCTTGGTAATTTGGTGAGGGATGATATGTGATTGGAGGTGTCGGATAGGTTTGGTACTTGAGTGGGGACTTGGTTCTTGTGCAACCATTACGGCTCCCACATCTCTCTTCTTAGACACACCACCGGACTGTAGAGCCCTGTTAGTGGCTTGCAAGGCTTCAAAATTTTTGACCATACAACTTTTAATACCTTCTTCAATCCGCTCTCCCAATTTGATGATGCCAGAAAACTTGCGGCTCTCAACCATCATTTACCGTTCAGAATACTGCGGGTCCTGAGCTCGGACAAAGAACTTGTTCATCTGTTCTTCTTCTAGAGCAAGTCTGACTTTAGCGACTTCGGACCTCCAGCGAGTAGCATACTCGCGAAAGGTTTCTATAGGCTTCTTCTTCAAATTCTGAATGTAAAACACATCTGGTGCATTCTCTGTGTTGAACCGAAACCTGTCCATGAAATCAGACGCCATGCCTACCCAGTTTGACCATTTCTTGGGGTCTTGGCCGATGTACCAAGATAGTGCATCTCATTTCAAACTCGTCATGAACATCTTCATGCGAATTCTTTCATCCTTTCCCACGCCGACCAATTTGTCGCAATAGGTTCTCAGATGGACTCTCGGATCACCAGTACCGTCAAATATTTCGAACTTTGGAGGTTTGTACCCCTCGGGAAGTTCGACATCAGGTTGGATACAAAGGTCTTCATAGTTCAGCCCTTTGATCCCTTTGGTCCCTTCAACACCCTGAACTCGGCTGGTCAGTTTCTTAAGCTCTTCGGCCAGGTTCCTGATAAGTAAATCCTTTTCGTCAGAATCGGACGCCTGTGGGATAGGCGGAGTGGAATGGGTCATGGTTTCCACATAGATGGGATTGTTATAGGTGTGGAAATAGTCTTTTGTAGGGTTTTGAGGTTCTGGGATGAGCAGTGGGGTGTCATTTATGGTGTGGCAAGCATTGTATTGTGTCAGGAGGTTTTGGTTCTTTGGGGGAGTGGTGTGATGGTTTTTCTGTCTTGGGATATTTCGTGGAGGTGTGGGGTTTTAAGAATTTGGAAGGTTGACGTCAGGGACATTGAGGGAAAATGATAAGCTGGCCAGATTCCGGACCTGATCTAGTTCTTCCTGAAACTTCAGCAATTTTTGTTCAAGCGACGACATGTTCTCATGCAGGACCTGAATACCTCGGCCATCAGTGGCCTCTGCCGTTTCAATCACATTCTCCTTTCTGATGCCGCTGGACTCTTCCATCTTACTTTTGCCTTTGTTTTTGTCCTTAGGAGGACTAGGGGGACGATTAGGTGGAGGGCCCTTGCATCTGGTGCGATAGGCTGATGTGCCAGAATGTACGAACTAACCTTTGGGGAGGGGAGTAAGAAAAAATAAAAACAAAAGGTAACCAAGTCAGTGAGGATTATAAAAAGAGTATTGCAGTATTTAAACACATAATGTGTAAATGAAAGCGTGTCCTAAGTTGAGGACCTATTTGTGCCCGAGGTAGGCCTAGCGACAAATTTATTTGGAGAACTTAAAATGCTAAATGCCTCATTTTATTGATAAGAAAAATAGACGAATCCTAAAACGACAGACGAAAAAATAAAAATCACTAATGGCCATTGGCCTTATTACATTGTTGGAAAAATAGAGACATCCCAATCTACTTGGTCCCAGAAGGACCTTCCCCAGATTCGGCATTCCTGCTTTCTTCTAACAGCTTTCCCAGCTCGCGAAGTCCCAACAACAGATATGTTCTGGCTAAATATCCCCTTGCAGCTCCTTCAACCTTTTGTCAATCTTCAACCCTTTTGATGAACTTTTCTTCTAAATCGATTATACCTCGTTCCAAATATCTCAGCCTTTTGTTGGCGCTAATAGCCATGTCCTTCCATTCCTCGATCAGTCTTTTGTTGGACTCATGTATCTTGTGGTGATCATCTTCATTCTCCCGGATCCTTTTACGCAATTGGTTGAACTTGACTTGTGCTTCAGCCCTTTCATCTACAACCCTGTGACCTCGGACGTACCCTGGCTTGCTCTGACCACCCATATCTTCTTCTAACCATCCCGGATAGAAAGGGGTATAACCGGTATGATACCTATCTGGCTCGATGGTGTCTTTCTCGAGTATAACCTTGCAGTTCCATAGGTGCTGATCTTGGCACCTGTGAGGACTGTCATTGTTTTGAAAGTCGGCTCGGAGATGGCTCATCTTCTCGACCCTAGGGATAACTTGTTTCCTTCCTACCTGGATCATAACTCAAAGAGGGACGTAAGGGTAGGTCCCTCTGAGACCAATCAATACCGGAAATGATGCTTCTCGGGATCGAATGATGAACTCATCCGTTGGAAACCATTCGAACATCCACTGAACCCGTTCTTCAGTCAGGTTATCAAAGAGCTTGACCCATTCTTCGGCGTCCTCAGGTTGAGCGAACATATCAGGGACATAGTTCATTCTCTTTGGGTGATGGAAAGAGATGTGGTCATCCCACATTCGGTGGTGGATGTCCTGTCGATATTCCCCTTTTTGCAGATGTTCTACAAGCCAAAGTTGTAGTAATAGATTGCAACCTTCGAAATGTTTTGCTCCTTGTTGACATTTTTCTAAATCCCGGTACATTTCTGCAACGATCATGGGCATAATGCTGAAATATTGCCCATTTAACCCTTCCATTACAGTCTTAGTTACCATGGCTAACCTGGTATGGATCCTTTCTTTCTTCATTGGGAACACGATCAATCCCAAAAAGCAGACCATAAACACGAACACTCGACGATTGACGTATCCCAGAGAGGTGATAGCAAACTCGTCATGGTAGGTACGGTATGGTTTCCTCCAATCATACCAACTCCGAGTCTTTTTTCAGACCCATCATTTTGAGGAAACTTCTGCCTGTGTGGTTCTCAGGCATCGGCAACCCCGGTGTTTCCCATACTAGGTTAGCCAACCCTCCTATCTCTTCTATCAACAGTGCCATTTCGATGCTCCCAAAGCGGAACACAAACCTTTCGCGATCCCAAAATAAGGTAGCAGCCTCTACCAATTTTTTTTTAGGCCGGATTTCCAGAAGTGATGGTAGATTACCCAAATGTTTCCTGACGATAGATTTGTTGCTAGAGTGTAAATCCTCCCACCAACTCAGCAATTTTGGGTGAATGTCGGAGACCATGCCGAATCTGGGGACTTCGTGCCTCATTTTTTTTATGCAAAACAAATAGGTTAGGCCCTTACCCCCACTGGACTTGACTATTTAACGTTAATAATTAGCAAGAAACATTTAGTTCTCCAAATAAATGCATAGAACGTGAGGGCGTCCGTTTGGTTTCAGGGAAACCCGGTGGACTTTAGGATAAGGATATCTTAAAAGCTATCGTGCGGACAACACTTTAGCTTTGACTAGGTTTGACCATGATGCATGTAACAGTTTGACAGAGTAAGGTTTCTATGTGGTTTTAGACTGGTACCTTTGAGCGGACCACTCAAAGGGGAAAGGCACGGAACCGTCGACTGCACAGCTGATCGACTGGTTTTATCGCTAATAAGCCTTTCTGAATTTAGGGGGTGATCATAAAGGAAGGGTGCAACCACTCATCAAGCATTGCTATAGTATTTTTTTTGGCACGAGTGGAGTATGAATGTTGAGCAGGATTTATGCAATAAGTATTTAAAACAAGTTGTCACATATTTGCACGTTAAAGAAAGCGTAAAAACAGTAATAATGATTTAAAGCAGTTACAAAAAGGAAACAAAGAGACATGTCAGTTACATTTTGAAAAAAAAATACTCGAAGTAAACAATTAATTGCATGCAAAGGGAATATGAAAGGGTGCAAGTATTTAAAATAAAGGCATAAATTCACGAAACAATTTGAAATGGTAAAAGCATATAATCCCCAACAGAGTCGCCATGTTGTCGCTCCCCCTTTCTTCCCTTGCCGCCCCCAAAAAGGGGCTTGGGTGCGGAGATCGGGTTCTTGACATTTTGGACAAACTGCTTTGGAAGGAAGAAGTTAAAGGAAGAGTCGCCACCTAACAATTTTTATGGTGTGTTAGGGCACCTTGAGTAGTTAACTCATGAACTAGTTTGCATTACCAGAGATTGGGTAAGGGATTGAAGTTATCTCAAGGGGAAGGTGTTAGTCACCCCTCAAGATCCACAACTGTGTGTCCCGGCCAAATGGTTTCGTGAGTTCAGACAATAAGCAAATAACAAGCAAGGCTCACACAAGAGGGGATTTCAAACAAGTATTGGAGTTTTGAAAAAAGAATTTAAAAGAAATTAAAAGTAAACATTTGAGAAACTATCCTAGGTTTAAAGTAATACTGATCACATCAATGCAATACCCAGTAATCACTCCTAGAAGAGGGGCTACATGTGGTATTAGCGCACTGGTCATCATATCCATATTCTACCCTTCCCACCCCGTGAAGGTAATTAAAGCATGTGTTGGTCACATATTCTATTGCATGCTATAACATGTCCCGTCTTATCAGTCCTGGAGGAGGTTAGGACTACTATACTAAAGGGTAGGTACTAGGAAGAACCCCTAGGTTTAAAAGACAAATTCTAAGCGACAAATAAAACATTTAGGACTGCAAGTATAGGGGACACACAGGAGCAG
>ML325802.1:34051-84715 GCA_005239505.1 Nicotiana paniculata | reverse complement strand
TTGTTGACCTCTATGTTAGAGTAGTGAGTGGATCGTGAATAAAGCATGGTATATGTGAGTCGATTATTGAGGCGAGGATGTCACACCTCTAAGCTTGAACTATTTTGAGAAATTCTTGGTATAACGTGTTAAGGTTTTTTCTTAATAAGTTATGTTCCTGAGTGTAGTTTGATTGCTCGAGGACGAGCAAATGTTTAAGTGTAGGGTGTTGATGTGTGGCTATAATTCATGGTTTAGCGAATTATGTGCCTTACATTTTATGTGCGTTAATGATTCAAATACACTTCGTATTGTGCATGATGGAGTCTATTTCATGTGTAGGTGAATTGGAGATGGAAGCCGAGCTAAATAGATGCATAAACGTCAAAAATACGCTCAAGAGTCAAAAAGGAGTGAACCCGGCTATATCCGGGCGTTTGAGCTGTAAAGCCTGGTATGACCAGGCTTTAGCCGGACGTTTGGGCTATAAAGCCTGGTAGGACCAGGCGTTTGGGGGGCGTTTGACCCATAACGCCAGGCCTGTCCAGGCGTTATCCCTGTAACGCCTGGTCTCTGATCCGGCCCAGTCCGAGTTTTGAAGAATTTAAGTGTTTCCCGGATTGAATAGAAGTATCCTACACGTTTAGGGTTTGTTCCAAGAAAATATATAGACCCAAAAACACAACTTTGAGGGAGGGATGCCATTAGAGACAAGAGAAGCCTGTGGAATACTACTCAGCAAAGCAAAACATTGATTTTTACATCTTTTATTCGTTACATATAGCAAGGATGGGAATGACATTGTGATGACCCAAAAGGTCATCCCGTATATTTCTAGCTAATTATGTGTTCCGAGGTCATGAAAACATCCTTCTATCTCACCTTGATTTGCGTGCACAACCCGGGCATGCAACCGGGAAGCCTTTATGTGAAAACTGATAAAAATGATAATTTTGTATTAGAAATTTGAATAAAGTTGACTTCGGTCAACGTTTTTGGTAAACGGACCCGGACCCGTGATTTGACGTTCCTGAAGGGTCTGTAGGAAAATATGGGACTTGGGCGTATGCCCGGAATCGAATTCCGAGGTCCCTAGTCCGAGAAATGAATTTGTTAAAGAAAATTGTTTTCTGAAAAATATAAAGGCTTTTGAAAATGAAAATTGAGGTGAAACCTGTGATATCGGGCCCGTATCGTGGTTCCGGAGCCCAGTACAAGTTCGATGTGACTTATATGTGTTAGCTGTGAAACTTGGTAAGAAACGGACTTAGTTTGACGTGATTCGGACCTTAAATGCAAAATTTGATGTTCAAAGAAGTTTTGAGAAATTTCAATGATTTTGAGGTTTAATTCGATGTTTATGATGTTATTTTTGTGATTTGATTACACGAATAAGTCTGTATGATATTGTAGAGGTTGTGTGTATATATGGTTTTGAGTCCCGGGGGTATCGAGTGTGATTCGGATAGGCTTCGGGCAGACTTTCCTCATTTTTTCCACTGCTGAACCTGCCATCTGGTTTCCTTCTATGCAATCGCATAGATGAAGTCGCTATCGCATAGTATTGCTTTGGACCCCCGCAGTTTTTCCTTCACTGCGATCGCATAGCTACATTCGCAATCGCGAAAGCCCAGCTATCCCTTCTTCGCGTTCGCCTCCATTGGCACGCGTTCTCACATCTAGTTTTGAGCATCCGATTACTCCCTTCTACGCAATCGCATTCCGTGCTTCGCGATCGCGTAGTGTGACGATTGGGCCAACAGATAATTCCTCCTATGTGATCGCATATGTACCTTCGCGATCGCATAAGTCATTTTGACCAGTGATATTTTTCCTCTTCGCGATCGCAAATAATTTCATGCGGTCTTGATGCTTTAAAAATCTGGGCAGACAGATTATATTTCAAAATCGGGGTTTCACCATTTTAAATATGTTTTGACTTCTAGAACTCGGTTTTGGGCGATTCTTTGAGGGTTTTTCACACAATTCGAATGGGTAACTGTTCTTCTACTATAATATATTCTTTGAGGGGATTGTGAGTTTTGAAAGAAAACTTCTAAAATGTAAAATCATGACTTGTCACGGCCCAAATTTTCCTCCTTTGGGTATCATGATGGCACCTAGTCTTAGGGACAAGTTTTACCATTGAGGAGATTTGGATCGAAAGATATATATATTGAAAAGTATAGCTGAAAAGCAATTATCTCCACGAAAAGTTATGTCTGAAGGACTTCTATTTCGAAAGTATATTTGAAAAGTATTTGTCTTGCAGAAAAATGAAATTTGAAAGAGCAGTATTTAGGAAAGTATATTTGAACACCACGTATTTTGAAGGGACTATGTTTTAAAGATGTCTCTTTATAAAAATATATAAATATACTGTTACGACCCCAAATCCTAAACCGGCCGTGATGGCGCCTATCGTGGAACTAGGTTAACCAATATATCACATGTTCACAATTTCTTTAAAAATCCCATTTCCAAAATCCAAGCATTTCATAAATATACAGAAATTACTGAATAAAGTGGGTCAACATTATACAATACTGCCAACCCCAAAACCCGGAGCCAACGTGTCATGAGCATCTAGGTGAATAAGTCAAAATATACTGTCATAATACAAAACCTCCGAATGAAATCTAGATACAACAGGGAGGGAGGGGCTCCTTCAGCCCAAGCGCTAATATACAAGCCAAATCATGGCATCAATCACTCTCAGGCTCTCGGCCTGTCTCATATCATAAATATCCTCACAACATTGGCCCTCGGCCTCACTCAGTCAGATACTCTTAACATGGCACTCGGGCCATAATAAAACGGGTTTCTCGACCCAAATAGTATCTCATTTTAAGAAATCATAATATCATCAAATAGGAGCGTCAACAATTTCACAAGAAAGACTCAGCGTAAAATCATAGTTTCAAAGTAGTGAGAATATCAGTAAAATAGCCCCCAAAGGGTTAAAACAGATCGGAACTAGGCCCCAAACATGGCTTACAGCCCAAATATTTCACAGTTCTTTAGAACATAATTTAACATAAGGTTTTGAGTAAATATGCACCTCATTAGTTGCCGCGGAGAGGACCTAGTCGAATCCAAAAATTAGTACGCGCCACAAACTCGTCATCCGACTTGTGCGCCATTCCAAAATCAGTGAGAAAATATGCAGTCCGGGGTTCCATACCCTCAGAATAAGATTTATAACCATTACTTACCTCTATCGGGCCGCGACACTAGTCCGCAATGCTCTTTCCACTCAAATTGGCTCCCGATTGCTCCGAATTAGCCAAAACCAGTTTAACATCATCAATATATATCAAAGGAACTCAACCCAATCGAAAATTATATAATTAAACAAGAATCTCAAAATTCGGCCAAACCCGAGCTCCGAGCCCACATCTCGGAATTCGATAATTTTTACATCACTAGAAACCTTGTCCTCCCACGATTCTACTCATACCAAAATCATCAAAATCGGATCACAATTGCCTACCCAAAACCTCAAAAGAATTTCCAATTCTCCACCCCTTCTACCCAACCTTTTCCTACTCAAATCCTCAAATTTTCAAGCCTAATCCAAACAAAATAGCATAGGAACGATGTTAGTAACCAAAAAACATACCTTTGCTGAAGAATCATGAGCTTCCCTCTCAAAATCGCCTTCAAAGGACTCCTCCCGCATGCAAAATTGTGAAAAATAAGAAATTTTCGCGGTGGGCCCTTTTATACTGTTTCTGCCAGTCATTTCTGCTCATGCGGACCTTTAGCCGCATCTGCGGTCCCAGGTGCGCTCCTGCGGAATCGCACTTAACGGGCCAATCGCGCGCATGAGGCCACTTCTCCGCACCTGCAGCTTCGTAGGTGCGATGCTCATTCCGCACCTGCGATCTCCCTTGGGGTCTCCCAATTCTGCACCTGCGACATCTCAGGTGCGAAAAATTCCTCGCACCTACGGACCACCCCCACTCAGCCAAGTCTCACACTTGCAGAGCACAGTCCGCTCCTGCGAAACCGCACCTGCATTTCCCTTTCCGCAGGTGCGAAAACACCAACAACAGCAACCTACCGATTTACCAAAGTCACTCCAAACTTCCTGTTAACCACCCAAAACTTTCCCGAGCCCCTCAGGACCCCAACCAAATTTACCAACACATGATAAATGATTATTCAAACTTAGTTGAACTCTCCAAACACCAAAACTAACATCAAAACACCAAATTTACATCGGATTCAAGTCTAAGAACTTTGAAATATCTAAAATCCACCAACGATGCTGAAACTATCCAAAACAACTCCGATTGACCTGAAATTTTGCAGATATATCCTAAATGACATTACGAACCTGTTCCAGCTTCCGGAATTCCATTCCGACCCCTGATAGCCTATTTTCCACTGCTGACCGGAAATCGCCAAAAACTAACTTTTGCCAATTCAAGCCTTATTCTACACTGGACATCACAAAAATATTTCGAACACACTCATAAGCCCCTAATCACCTAACGAAGCTATCCGAGCCATAAAATCCGTATTCCGAGGTCGTTTACCAACAAGTCAACTCTCAGTTGACTTTCTCAACTATTAGGCTACTTTAAAAGGCTAAAAGCCTTAATTCTTACCATAACCACTCCGGACCCAAACCAACTGATCCAACATAACAAAAACAGGATAGTGATATATAACAAATGCAGAAATAGGGGAAACGGGGTAAATCTCACAGAATGACCGGCCGAGTCGTTACATATACATTCAGAGAAATTATGGTTCAAAGAAGAAATTTCTCCATTCCGAAAGGATTTTATCCTTAAAGATTTCAAAATGAACTCACGATTTATAGGTTTTCACTCGAAGGTTTGACCAGCTTTATTGAGTTTATTGGCTAAGGTCTAACGTGAATAAATTGATGTAGTGCTGAGTTGCTAGTGTTTTATTAGGTTGTGACTCCCGACATTTGGCTTGCATTCTTGCCAGTCTATTTGTGTATTTCTATTATGATGTTCGTTGATCGTAATTATTGAATTTTCTTCCGTATTATTCGATCATACCGTTAATTATATCGAACAATCTTTAGATAGATATTATGTTTCGATCATTTGTACATTTATGTCTTTTTACTTAGTATATCAGTGGTGTCTTGACTAGTCCTCTCTACTTCACTGAGGATAGTCTTGATACTTACTGGGCACCGTTGTGGTGTACTCACACTACACTTCTGCGCATTTTTGTGTGCAGATCCAGGTAATTATTGTTATTAGCTGCGTGGATCGTTGATGAGGAGACTCAAGGTAAACCTGCTGCAGCGTTTAAAGGCTTCGGAGTCACCTTCATGTTTATGTCAATTGTACTTATTATTTCTAGAAAGTTATATTTATATTCGATTGAAAGATGTCGTAGAGCTTATGACTTGTATTTACCTGGTTTTGGGAAATTGTAAACTCTGTCAAGATTTCTATATCGAGCCTGTTATAATTCCTTTATTATTGATGTTGTTTAGTGGAAATGTTAGGCTTACCTAGTCCCTAAGACTAGGTGCCATCACGATAGCCAACAGAGGGAAATTTGGGTCGTGACAGACATAACCAGTGGCTTTTAAGCTTTCATACAGATGGTCGATAGGTTCAGCAATGGCAGTGTATTGTTTAGGAGGTCTACGATCAAAGTTGGGTCGAGGTCTCGGAGAATTTTAGCGAGCATGGGGTGATTGGAAATGAGATGGCTGAGAGTTGTAGGTATGATAAACAGGAGCTGGTTGGGAATATCTTGGGGAAGTAGGCTGATATGTATATGGAGATGGCTGATATGTTGGTGGAGGTGCTGACTGATAGGTGCGCGAGGGTGCTTGATAGTTGAGTGGGGAAGTTCTTTATACCAACGGGAATTTGGGTCCTTGTTCAACCATCAACGAACATCATAATAGAAATACGCAAAGAGAATGGCAGGAATGCAAGCCAAATGTCAGGAGTCACAACCCAATAACCATAATTGAGTAAGTGTAGTGTGGAAGAGCCAGCTCTAATGCATCAGAGCTTAGAAGGATCTCATAGGGATCCCTAAGCAGCCACATATTAGAGGGGCGAAACGTAAATATCTAAGAGTAGAGTGAGAGTGCTTGACATAGCTTTGAAAAGATTTAGTAAGAAAACAGTTTGAAAGATTTTGTAAAGAGATACAGAGTTATGTAGTAAACTAGTTTTTGAAAAGAGAGTAGAGCAGCAAGCAACAGTCCAGACATAGCACCAAAAACAGGTTCATACACAGCCAAAGAACACAGAACCAAGGTAGGTTCAACAACACCAAACATGGGTAATGGGGGATTGGGGACACATAAGGCACATAGGTAAGAACATAGTTTCAGGAACACTTAAGTACATAATCGAAAATATGCTAGGGGGCATCTAGGGATCAAGGATATAGCATAAGCTTTAGGATTACTCATAACCGAATAACATAAGGTACAAATTGTTTTGCCACATAAAAGTTCATGCCAATAATAAGAGAAGCATAAGTAAGGCAGAATCATATTGAGGTATACTAAAAGGGGGATATCATTTCATAAGCATGCTGAATCTAAGGGAGGGGAGTACATAACATGCTAAGTGAACAACAGTGCAAGCTGGTCAAGTGCAGACATCACAGCAAAACCATAGGTAAAAACATATTAGAAATAGGATAAATTGAGGTACTAAAGGAAACATATTGGTTTTGAAACTTAAACTGAAACTAAGACATACCAGTATAGGAGACAACAACAACAGAATGAAGTGTAAGGAGATAGAATAATCAGCCTTGGCTTGCAGCCGACTGATAATAGCAAGTAACTAGAAGGAGAGCAGAAGAGAGTATTTTTGTATACGAGAGAGTTTTGAGCAATGTGTTCGTGTGATTGATAATGAAGACTAAGGTATTTATAGTTTTAAAACAGGCAGAAGAATAAGGTAAAAATAATAGTTCAACAGTAATTATAGAAGTATATACTAATTAGAATCAAATTAGTATAAAGATTTCCCTTAATTAGGGAATCATACTCAAATGGTAATAGACAGGTGATAAAATAAGGAAAGAGAATCGTATGAGGCTGAGTATAGCCACTTAAGGAAACATCATAGGTATAAACAAGTATATCACATCTAAATGAGACTTGATTCATCATGTTAATTAAGGAAAATGCTTAAAATCAGCTAACAACATAATTGACCATAGAATAAGGTCAGAAAATATTTCACAAGTTAAAATAAGTATAGAATATTACCAAAATCAGTGAAGGATCAATCACAAAGATTCAGGGATTCAAAAATAGCACGCTCCCACCTGTCTTCTTCCCACTATAGTGAAAGATCCTTCACTTCACCATAGCAGGAACCTCGCTAACCTTCTCGGCCAGTTAGTCTAACCACAGGGATCTATTTAGCATAACCTTATGAGAATAAGCGTAATAAACATATAATTGATAAAATCCAAATCCTAAGAAGACGAGTAGGTAGAAATCATATAAAAATTAGGGATCTATATAGAGCATAGTCCAAATTAAAAGACTGAACATGATGTATGCATAATAAGTGATGAATCAGAAACATTGATGGACAAGTAGGATAACGTTGAAGAAAGTCAGAACTAGCACAAATTTCAGGGAATAAACACGTAATAGGCAGAAATAGTCGAAGTCAAAAACCCTAACAAGCAAACATAGGGTAAATATCAAAAAATCACAGGGTGTTCATGAGAAACCAGTACACATACATATTACGTGAACGTATTACCAATAACAGACTCAGAATCACAGATTAAACCCAAGAAACTTGGGGTTTTCAACATAATAACTCGGATAAAAAGAGAAAACTCAAATAACTGCTTAAACGTAGTGAAAATCATAGATTAATACTAAAATCAAAAGGGAAAGCATTTTTTGAAAAGGGGTTGAGAACCTTAGTTTGAAGATGAAGAGACGCTTTAGAAAATCGGAGATTCTTTAAGAAAATAGAAAAATAACTCAGAATATACCCTGATCTATTGCAAATCTAGGAAATGCAGTGTTAAAATTAGGGTTTCAGAGAGAACCCAAAGAGAAAGAGAGGATCGGCTTAGAAACCATAGGTTCTAACCGGAGACTGGAGGATCTTACATAGATGGCCATGGACGGCCTGAAATGGCATGAAAGCCATGGGAGGTGAAAACGGACCCCTGGGGGTGGATGAATAGCCAACCAGTCCCTTGAGGACCTCAGGGATGCTAGAATCGAGCCATAGAGGCTAGGGGGTTGGGAACCGTCATTGTTACCGGCGAGCTAGAGAATGGCGAGGGATTTAGGGATTGATGCGGAGAGGATTTGAGAGAGAAGGGTAAGGGGTGATGACGGATAACAGGTGAGGGAAATGAGAGAAGTGAGGGTTTGGGAGGGGGTCATTTGGATTAGTTATGGAAAAGGGTAAATTCGGACCGTTGATCTGAGTGATCAACGGTCAGAATTGATGTAGGGTATTGGGTTGTGTGGACTTAGGTGTTGGGCCTAGGATATTTAGGCCAATTAATTGGGTTGGGATCAGACTGATTTGGGCTATAATTGAAAATAAAAGTGGCTATTTATTAAATACCCAATTAAATAAACAATTTATAAAATAGCTCCTAATTATAAAAAATGAATGTCATGCGTAGAAAATAATTAAGAATGATTACTTAGTATTTAAAATACAAATGATTAATTTCTGGATAAAAGATAGTATGAAATCGTATGATTGGGCTATAATTGCAAAGTTATAACAATTATAGCCAAAAGGTGCCAATCTGGCTAATTATGAAATAATTTGGTCTTAATAGGACCAAAATAAATAATGAAACAGAGTAATGCTTTTGAAATAATTTTTTAATGCAATTTCATAATTATTTATTGAAAATAAAATGCTGGATAGATTAATACAAATATAGGGTAATTGTGGAATCAATTACTATTGACACATGATTTTCAAGCTATATATGCAAATTTAAATTTTTTTGAGGAAAAATTGGGTATCAACAATCAACTCTACGGCTTCGCTGGCACTTGAAAACCCATCTTGATAAAGCACCCGACTGAATCCTTTCACTTGTAACTTACCTCTGTACTAAGCATAAATCCTGAATCTTTCCAAAGCCTAAACCTGATTCAGTAAGGCCAACCCTTGCACACCTTTATCAAATCCCATGCTCAATTACTATTCTACTCCTTTCCCATTAGCTGCAATAACTTGCCAATACGCCGGCAATCCGCAACCCCATGAGAAAATAATCCTTCAACCCAATCGCAGGCAGTGGGACTCTCCCACTTAGCTTGAAGCTACTCCTTGCACCACTCTGGACCCCACAAAAATTCTTTCTTCATTGCTGACACGATCTTACTCAACCAACCCGTCGACTTCTTCTAAATTCTCCTGTCAGCATTCCACGAATACTCTAATTCTCTAGGCTCTTGACATATTTGGTCTCCTACCGAACAACCACTGGAATTCCTCGCAGAAACTTGCCAATCACACGACTGCTAACCTGCTCACAGGAGATAACCCTCCTACGGAAATTACCAACTGACAACTTCCAACGATGTTGTACTGCACAATCTCTACGACATCAATACCCCATCCTACGCCCGTCCTCATTTATCAACTTTACCAGTCCGTACGCTCCTCATGGACATCTACTAAATGCGCGACAATATCTTCCAATTCACCGCTATATTGCATCCTTCTTCATCCCCAACAACTCCTCTCTGTTGTATCCAACCTTCCGCTGAAATAACCAATATTTCAATTTAAGTATGTGGACCCCATCATCGTCCACTAAAATTCCCAAATCACTTCAAACTCCCCCTCAAGAGGTGTACTATCTTACCATAGAACTCATATGCTATGCTGCCACTCTCCCACATTGGTTAAACTCACTCCTGCAAGCAACTACATGACTCCCTTTTCTTACACCTAGCCCTTTAGAAATTTAACCATCACCTGACAGTTCCCACGTGTCCTTCCTTATCCCTTGCTACCCAGCCGTTGCCTTAGGCCAATAACTATCTTTGTAGCATTTGAACCAGCAGATCACCACAACTTCAACCCTTCCCGAAGATCATCTTTCCTGAGCCGCCCGCATTAGAAGCATCTATTAGTTCTGAACCACCGCGCACCATGATCTCTGACAACCGCTTCATCAATATTACTTCGCAATACTCTGACCCAATGCAGCCGAAGAAACTATAACACTGGCGAACTTAAAAATTTTATTCGATCAAAGATGACAGTATCACATCACCGATGAATGTTCCACCTCACTTGCAAACACCAAGCCTTATTACTTTATCAACCTGATCATGCACATTTATAGTCCAATTGCCTTTCCTCCGCCGAAAATAAAATACTGAAATCTCGAAATCACGCTCTGAGAAGACCTCCTTCCAAGTCATTCATTGTCCCAACACATGGGCAAGCTTCTTATCACTACGTCAATATCGTACGATGACAAATAATAAGCATCATAACAACCTGAGCATAGCCTTAAAGCCCTCAGAAACACAGCTACTGAGCTGAAACAACATATTATCCTTCTGTAGAGCGACGATAATAGCCCTAACGAACTACGCATGGAAAAACATCACGGACCATATCTGTAGTACTATTACCATTCCTAAAATTCCCGATTCATAGCAAACGCTTCGCGACGCGTGAGATTGAGTAAGAAGGAATGTAGGCATAAGCCTTAAAGGAATCAAATCGCACGATGAGGAATCAAGAAGGGAAGTACTCCTAATAGCCCTGCAGCCTCTCGAAGATAAGTACAGACGTCTCCGTACCGATCCGCAAGACTCTACTAGACTTGCTCATGTCTCGTGAGACCTAAGGGAACCTAGTGCTCTGATACCACGTTGTCACGATCCAAAATCCATTAAGGTCGTGATGGCGATGGACACCACTGTCTGGTAAGAAAATCATTTAATTAGTTAATAATAATTAGCGAACTTCCACTGAGAAACCAACAATATCTTTGGCATAATAAATAGTGAATATATCCCATAATTTCCCAGAACCCGGTGTCACAAGTGCATGAGCAAATATCTAAGAATTATACATGTACTACAATACTTGTCCGAAATACAAAGCAGACAGGGAATTTAAAATAAATACAATCCATCTGAGGAAGACTCTGCCGGCTGCGGGTCGTCTCCGGATGGTGTAGCTCGTTTAAGTCTCCAAATCAGTCACATCACTGCGTCAAGCAGGGCCACTATCTATGAATGTACCTGTGCAATAAAAATGCACATCAAGTGTAGCATGGATACGAAAACAACGTGTACTTAGTAAGTATCCCGCCTAACCTCGAAGAGGTAGTGACGAGAGGTTGAATTTGACACTTGCTAGAGGTCAATCTAATGAAATCAATGGTGATACTAAGCATGGATATCAGAGGCAACTTAACAAGTGGCAACAGGAAATAACAATTTCTTAAACATATAATATTCTTAAATCCTCGTCATTTCAGTTGACAATTTAAAATTTTCAGGCCAGTAATCAGGTAAAAATCACAGCAAGTACGTAATAAATATCATGCGCAAGCAATGCCGAGGGTCGAACGGCCCGAACCAACATAAATGTAAATTGTGCACTGCCGAAGGGTCGAACAACGCGAACCATAGATGCATCTATTAACTTGTCGTGGCGTACGGCCCACTCCCATGAGAGTAGTGGAAGAAATAACCCCGCTCGCAGAATATAAATTGCGAAGCGGTCGCACACAGTCATGCACATTCAAACAGTCCACCCCGACTACATCGGGAAAACAAGTACTCAAGTAAATGAAAATTTCTCTTTTAATGGTCATGAAAATAGTATTTAAATCTTTTCCAGAAATTCATTTACCGAGTTCGATAAGGTTTAAACACTTTATTTTCATCAATAAGGTTACAAGTACGGCAAATAAAATATGCTTTCGGGTCCCAGACTACCCGGACATAAGCATAATAGTAGCTAAGAACGGACTCTCGTCACCTCGTGCGCACGTAGCCCCCACAAATAGTAGCACATATTTAATTGTTTCACCTATGGGAACAATTCCCCCTTACAAGGTTAGAAAGGAGACTTACCTCCCTCCGAAGATTAATAACCGGCCTTCAAGCCCCTTTGACGACTCAAATTGATGCACAACACCCCAAAACTATCAAAATAACGGGCAAACCAATGAAAATATACTCTAATACTTATAACAATTTAATTTATATTAATTCCCAACTCCGATCGAAAAGTTAACCAAATTTCGGGCCCACGCGCCCGGATTCTGAAATTTCTCGGAGATAAACTCTACCCATAGTCTTACTAACTCAAATATACAATTTACTCTAATTTCATGCTCAAATTCGTGGTCAAAATCCAAGAATGCTAATTCTAGGTTTTTCTTAAAATTTTCGAACTTTTCTACAATTTTTTATGTTCAATCCATGTATAAACCTTGTATATTAACTTGGAATGAGTAAAAACAACTTACCTTGATATAGATGAAGAAAATCCCCACTTGAAGCTCTCCAAAAAATTGCCCAACCAAGAGAAAAATGAAGAGAAATGGCCAAGACCTCGGTTATAAAAATGCACACTTCCTCCAGCCCTTCCGCACCTGCGCGCCCGCAGGTGCGCCCAAGTATCCGCTCCCACGGCTTCCTCCTTCCCAGCCGGGCTCTGCACCTGCGTTTCCTTCTCCGCATCTGCACCTTCGCAAGTGCAGAAATAGCCTCGCACCTGTGCGCCCAGCCAAGCCAGCCACTCCCGCACCTGTGACACCAAAGCCGCACTTGCGGCCAAAGCCTCGCAGGTGCGGTCACACCAGACACCAGCAGCTTCAACTCCTCCTCAACTTCAAATTTGGACAACCCGGAATCCACACGAGATCCCCGAGGCCTCCAAGACCCCGTCCAATCACACTAACCTGATCCAAAATATAATGCGGACGCGCTCGAGGCCTCAAATCACATCAAACAATGCAAAAACCATGAATCGCACTCAAATTCGACAGACATCGATATCACTGAAATGCTCTAGGGTCATCCAAAACTCGATCCGAACATACACCCAAGTCTAAAATCACCATACGAACCTGTTGGAACCTTCAAATCCTGATTCTGAGGTCGTTTACTCAAAAATCCAATCTTAGTTGATTCTTCCAACTTAAGGCTTCTGAAATGAGAATTTTCTTTCCAAGTTGACTTTAAACATCCCGAAATTCAATTCTGACCACGCCGACAAGTCATATCACCTGAAATGAAGTTTCTCATGGCCTCAAACGGCTGAACGATGCGCTAGAGCTAATGACCGGTTGGGTCGTTACAGGAGATGTACCTGCATTCCAGTTGTGGCTATCACTTGTCCTTGGTAGCTTTAGATTCGGATTCTGTTCATTTACATTTCAAACAGATGTTGTAATTATTTCAATTCAGTATTGTAAGAATTTAAATCCTTGTGGCTCATGACTTGCACTACCAGTTCTTGGGGAGTTGTATAAATTTAGTTACCATATTTGACTCATATCAATATTATTATATTTGGATTTTGGGTCGTGATAGTGGGTTGAGGAGAGTAGCATAAAAAATTAATTTTCCTAAAAATATAATATATTATCTAACAAAATACTAGAAAATATTTTTCGAAAAAACTTTTTCACTCACCAACCAAACAAAGGAAAATAAAGGATAAAACTACTCAACATTTTCCTTCGTACCAAACACACCAATAGATTCGTTTTTTTTGAATTTGCTAGATTCCTTCTTCTAACCGAGTTCCTATATTTTTTCTAATTTGGTATTCCATCTTGTCTGGTTCATATATATTTGGCGAAATGGCTTCATGTCCACTTAAACTTGTATCGGATTTTAAAGCCGATATAAGAACTATCGATTTTCCCATTTGAACACTCGAACTTGAGAAAATGGCTACCAATAAACACATGACCGTTGACTATGCTTATGGCAATATTATAGCGTATGTGGACAATTGCGTGTTAATCACAAGTATAAAGCGCGTGAATTCAATAAAAGATAAAAGATAAATAATTAATACTAAAAAGAAAAAATAAAAACTCATTTTCTTCATGTTTCCCTGTTCCCCCTCCCCCTCCCCCTCTTTAACTGACGGCCCTATCTTCCCGTCCCAAACCCTCATCCCTACCATTTCTCTTCATCTACCTTCCCCTCTTACCCTTTTATTCCAAATTAAGCTGAAAATCAAAATTTTGATAAATTCCACTCCAAAGCTCCATATTCAATCACTATATCCAATTATTCGTCAATTTTTAATTGTCAATCACATTTTAAAGTTCAAATAAGAGAAAAGTCCACTTCCATTATTACAAAAGCAAACCCATCAGATCAAGAAAGATAAAAGAAACAGGGTGTGATTTTTGTAGTATGGATGAGCAAAACGAAATTGAAAAGCAAATAATATTCACCGCTTTTTGATTTGTTAAGATTACCTGTAAATTTGTTGTAATGAATCGGGTCTGATTTCGCTCCTGGTAAGAAAATTTTGTTTTTCCTGATTTTTCTAATCTCTCTGATTTTGGGTTGTGGTGTATTTGTCTATATGTTTTGGCAAACTTTTTCTCTCTGATTTTGGTGGTAAAAGTTGAACTTGAAGGTTTTGCAGAAGGACCTTATTTTGTAGGTGAGAAGATGATAAAATAATGAAAGTCAAAGGTTTTCGGTGGGAGAGAAAAATGATAATCGCCGCTAATATCTAATAACTTTCAAGTTGATTCCCAATTTTGGAAGGTTTTTTCCGGGAGGTTCCGATGAAGTGTAAGAGATATGTAAAGAAAAATTAATTTGACAAAGAAAAAAAGAAGTGGGACCTTCTACACACAGGTATCAGCAAAATATAAATGAATGGATTATGTGGCTACACAAGATATTAATTTAAATCCACGTCAGCAGCAATTGAACAACACGCCCTATCACAAGTGTTTATTAGTAGCCATTTTCTCAAGTTCGAGTGTTCAAATGATAAATCTAAAAGTTTATATATCGGCTTTAAAATCCGATACAAGTTTAAGTGGCCATTAAACTATTTCGCTTATAATTTTTCTAGTTTAAGGAATCTATGGCATTGTGTTTGCTTTAAGAAAATCATACCAATTGCTTTTTCCTACAACTTAATTTCTTTATATAGCATTTCTTTTATATTTCAAGATTATGTTTGCTGCTTCAATGTTCTAAATATCGAGTTGTTGAGACCTCATAGAAAAGTGCACCCTATGATGATATAGCGGTGAATGAAGTGGGTGCATATTTGGAGACCGGTATACATTCAAATTACAGCGCTGGCAAATAAAGTTTGGTGATCTATTTTCATATATCTAACTCCGGGCAAGGTAAGGACTGCGTACAACAGATTTTTGTGATCTGGTCCTTCCTTAAACCTTACACATAACTGAAACTTAATACATCTGGTTGCCATTTTTTTAATCTAAGCCTTGGAATAATTGAAGGGCATGTTGGTTTGGCACCACCATTATCAAAAAGAAAAATGAAAAGAAAAGAAAAGATGGTGAGACTGTTATATCCCATATTTTTTTGTATGTGAAAGTACGCCATAAATAAATTGATGAAAGCCCGAAAAAGAAATGTTACATCCTGCATTTTTTATGTACGTTAAAGTTTCGTCATAAGTTTGGGAATGAGATTATTTTTGAATTATAAGTATTATTCTATTTCAAACAAGTGATAATTAAATTCGTGAAACGAGTTCTCGTCGAAGTTTGGCATTTTGATAAAAAGATATGGTCCAAGCTATAATACCACATATTTATAGACTGGTGTCATACAAGATACCACATGACCACAATAGTAAGATGTATAATGTGTGTTAAAAGTAAGTAGCATTTTAAGTAATTTGAGATAATTCATAATTATGTAGGTAATTCGTTAATTATTAATTATTGAAAGATTAATAAATTATCAATTAATTAGTATTTGATAAGTTTGAGGAATCTTACCTGTAACGTGGCATCCCATTGATTTGTTAATAAACCACTAAGTGACTCATTCAAGATGAAGAAAGGTGTTACACTATTAGAGAATCACAAGGATTAACATTTTCTTTAGCCTTCTACACGTCAATTGCCAAAATATATTCACCTTAACAATACAAGATAATGTTTTCTTACACCCCCTTAAGATTAGAAGATGAAGCATCACGTTGAAGAAAGATTGCATGCGTGAGTTGCAATGATTGGAGCAGCAACGTAAGATTTTGCATATTTGAGGGAAGTACGGTGAATCATTCTCAAAAATATCATACGGATATTTACCTATTTCGATTCGCAATTTTATGTTGTTGCAATTGATGTGTGTTGGAGGGATTGTTAAGAGTTCGGCTCAAGTATGTTAAGGCTATCCCTTCTTTTTTTTTTGGCATGATCTATACGACACGAACGAAATGAGCATATGTACAAATTCCATAAATGACTCTATTCATAGAACTATTAGAGACGTCTATGTTCTTGAATTCTCATATGTCTTATTATTCTATCGTCTGTTCATGGGTCTCAGAAAATACGTAAGTTGATAAAGTTTACTTCATGATATTAATCAGAGGTATAATGGCCTTATGACGTTTCGAGATATTTTATTGACGTACTTCTCATGCATCACATTCATTTATACATGTACATTGACCCATGACCAGACGATGTTATATACTCGTATATATATATATATATATATATACGAGTATATAACATCGTCTGGTCATGGGTCAATGTACATGTATAAATGAATGTNATATATATATATATATATATATATATATATATATATATATATATATATATATATATATATATATATATATATATATATATATATATATGGGATATGGGATATGGAAAAAAGTTATGGCGTTATAGATGCACCACCACTTGATCAGCTGGTATACATTAATGATTTTGTCCACAGTGGCCGAGATGATATGATGGGATGCCCTCAGAGGCTTGATGATGGTATAATCACATGTACCTATGCACATGACATTCATACGCATATGCATGACACTATAAGTATTTCATGATTTATAGATTTATCCAGACTTACAGGTAAAGTCATTTACTCCATGTTTCTTCCATGTCTTTTATATACTTATTTATGTGCCTTACATACTCTGTACATTATTCATACTGACGTCCCTTTTGCATGGGGACGCTGTGTTTCATGCCCGTAGGTCTCGATAGACAGGTCGAGAATCCTCCAAGTAGGCTATCAGCTCAGAGGAAGGTGTTAGTGCGCTCCATTTGCTCCGGAGTTGCTCATTTGATCAGTATGATTAGGTCATGTATTGATTAATATGGCGGGGTCCTCTCCCGACCTTTATCATACATATGTACTTTTAGAGGCTTGTAGATATATGTCATGTACGTAAAAGATCATATGGCCTAGTCGGCCTATATTCAGTGTATGAGTGATCATTTTGGTCTTATAGGCCCGTATTTCTTATGTATAAATTAGTATTATGTGGTTTATTTTAGTTATTCCATGACAGCATTTTCGTATCATTTACCTATGATAGCATGATACAAAAATATACATTATGTTGGTACTCGATTGAGTAAGGTAATAGATGCCCGTCGCGGTCCATCAATTTGGGTCGTGACAGAGTCAATAATTTAGAAAGGAATTAAATCTAATAAAGCTTGTATAGTTGTTTCAGTGCAGCTAAGGTTGAATATAAGGTTAATTTCAGCTAATCTATAATTGAAAAAAAAGAAGAAGATTATATCTGATGTAAATCACGAGCTGTAATAAAAGGTTTATCTACCTAGCACTCAGGCGCCTCTTAATTAATATTCCCTCCATTTAAAAAAAAATAACATTTTGCTATTTTGGGAAGTCAAACAAGAATTTTTTTGACTACACATTTTGTGTTATGAATATATTAAAGTGAATGTCCATTGAATACTCCCATACATTTCTATTCCATAAACCATTTGAGTTCATGTATTTAATTAATTCATCACTTAATATTTGTAACCTTTAGGTGTATTTGTAAACTTTCATGTATCTTATATCATATAAATAGGGTATTCTTTATCCTATGAAGGACACATAAGAAACATAATTGAATAAGATAACATCTACATTCTCATCCTCTTCATCTTGTCTCTATCACTATATTATTCTACTTTGCTCTTATTTCTTACTACGTTATCAACACGAGTTGCTCAAATCTGCTCTGCGGGGCTCTAATTTCATTCCCGTCTTTTGAAGTTGAGCCTACTTTTTCATCCGTTTTCACTATGTCGAATTTGTCAAAGCTTAAATTTGTGGCACTTGGTATCACAGGGCATAATTATTTGCCATGGTTACTTGATGTTGAAATTCACCTTGACGCTAAAGGTCTTGGTGACACTATTAAAGAAGGAAATGTAGCACAAGTCAGGATAAGGCGAAAGCCCTGATTTTCCTTCACCATCATCTCGATGAAGGGTTAAAAAGTGAATATTTAACCTTGCAGGATCCATTTCAATTATCGACTAGTTTGAAGGAACGATATGACCACCTAAAGGCCACGATATTGCCAAGTGGATGCACTTACAACTACAAGATTTAAGACCATAAGCAAAAATAATTTTGTTGTATATAGAATAATTTCCCAATTAAAATTATTTGGGAAAACTATGTATGATAAGGACATATTGGAAAAGACTCTTTCCACTTTTCATACCTAAAAATGGTGTTACATCAGCAATATCGTGAAAAAGGGCTTTAAGAAATATTCTAAATTAATTTCATATTTTTTGGTGGCTGAACAACCTAATGCCCTTTTAATGAAAAATCATGAAGCCAACCACACTGGATCAGATCCATTTCCAGAAGCGAATCTGGTAGCGATAGATCCAAAGTATGAAAGAAGACAAAATAATTATCATGGTCATATAAATATATGTGGGCATGAAAAAGAAGAAATAATAATATCCATGATGGTGGTCGTTATAAAAGAGGGAACAATAAGGATTTTCAGAATAATCCTTCATAGGTCAAAGGTAATATTTTCCACTGATGTGGTATGAAAAATCATTGGGCACGAATTTGTCGTAGACCTAAACAATTTATCAAACTTTATCAAGCCTCTATAAAAGGAAAACAAAATAAAGTTGAGACTCACTTGACCTTTCAAAATGATGTTGAGGCGGGTCCTACGAATGATCATGATAAAGTTGAAGCAAACCTTGCCTATAAAGATGATTTTTTTGAAGGCCTTGTAAATATTACTCATTTAGAAGGTGGAAACTTCTTTGAGAATCATAACTGAAGACTGATTATTGGAAAAAATATAAGAATAAATGTATGTTTTTTAATGATGTTCGTAGTTTGAATAAAACTTTTTATGTTGTCAGTATTTACTTTCCTAAATATAGTTTCGTCTGTTCTTAAATTTTTCAATATTACTTATGATGTATTTATTTTTATTTATGAAAAATATGAAAACTTCCTAGTCTTCAGTTGGCCATATGAATAATAAAGAAGAAATATGTCTTCTAGTAGTGCTACGACGCTCATCATATTAAAGGATAAGATATATTTATCTTATTTAATTATGAAAGAAGCCAATATCATATTAATATATAGTAGTACAAAATTAATTGAGGGCTCGGAAAAAAGATAGTACTACCGGGGGGAACTATATTGGTTGTTAATGGTGCATCATATTGTAGTAGGTCTCAAAAAAATTTGTTGAGTTTTAAAGATATTCGCTAAGACGGCTATCATATTGAGACCACTAATGAAGGAAAGGTTTAATACCTTTATATTACTACAATAAAAGTGAAAAAAAAGTATGTGCTTGAAAAGCTTTCTGCATTTTTTTCCGGATTATACTACACTAATATTATTGTAAGTGAATCACATGACATAGTAAATAATGAGTATACTAATGATTTTATTATTTAACATGACCGCTTAGGCCATCCCGGTTATAATATGATGCGTAAAATAATTGAGAATTCGCATGATCATTCATTGAAGAACAGGAGATGCTTCAAACTAAAGAATTCTCTTGTGTTGCATGCTCTCAAGGCAAACTGATTATTAGACCATCGATAATTAAATTTGGAGTTGAATCTACTGCATTTTTTGGCACATATAGAGGGTGATATATGTGGGCTCGTACACCCTCCATGTCTACCATTCAAATATTGTATGGTTTTGATAAATTCATCTATAAGATGGTCGCATGTGTGCTTGTTATCCAGCTTTTGCGAGGTTACTAGCTCAATTTATAAATTAAAAGCACGACTTTCAAATTATGCAATTAAGATACTTTGTCTTGATAATGCTGTTGAATTTATATCCGGGTACTTTAATGATTATTGCATATCATGTGGGATAGCAATTGAGCACCATGTTGCTCATGTTACCTAAAATGGTCTAGTGGAATCATTGATCAAATGCCTCCAATTAATTGCTAGACCAATGCTTACGAGAACAAAACTTTCCATCTCGGCATGGGGTTATGTTATTTTTCATGCAGCAACTCTTGTGCGGATCATACGTACAAGTTATCATAAGGCCTTCCCAATATAATTGGCTTTTGGCTAGGAGCCAAATATTTCTCATCTTAGAATATTTAGATGTGAGGTTATGTTCCAATTTCTCCACCACAACATAGAAAGATGGATCCCGAAAGAATATTGGGTATATATGTTTTGTATGAATCTCCTTCAATTATAAAATATTTGGAACCTATGACTAGAGATTTATTTACTGCAACATTTTTTTATTGTAATTTTGATGAACCAATATACCCAATTGTAACGACCCAACTGGTCATTTTGAGTATCTGCACTTCGTTCGATAATTAAGAACCAAACTATGTGTTTAGAAACCTGTATAGCCTCATTTTAGCCTTTTTCAATTTCCGTGCACAGTCCGGGTCTTGACCGGGGAGGCTTATGCTAAAAACTGATAAAAACAAGATTTTTTTGCCAAAAAGTTAATTTTAGTTGACTTCGATTAACGTTTTGAGCAAATGGACCCGGACTCATATTTTGACGGTCCCAGTGGGTCCGTATTGAAATATGAGATCTGGGCGTATGCCCGGAATCGAATTTTGAGGTGCCTAGCTTGATTTATGAATCTTTATTGAAAAATTAAAAGTCTGAAAAATCTAATATTTTTAAGAATTGATTGAATTTTTGGCATTGTTGATGCCAGGTTATTTTTGTTCCGGGGCCCAGTATAGGTCCAATATAATATTTTTGACTTATCTTTGTAATTTGGTAGGAAACGGAGTCGGTTTGACGTGATTCAGACGTCCTGTGGTAAAAATAAAAATTTCATAGATTACTTGAAAATTTCATTTGATTTGATGTTCAGTTCGTAGTTCTAGGTGTTATTTTGGCGATTTGATCGTGCGATCAAGTTTGTATGATATTTTTAGACTGGTGTGCACTTTTGGTTTGGAGTCCCGAGGGGCTTGGGTGTATTTTGAGATCATTGGTTGAGAGACTAGTAAAGTTAAAAAAATTGGGAGTTTGACCATGGTCAATATCGGGTTAAGACGACCTATTTTCATTGTTTAGAGTTCGCGAGCAGGTCCGTAGTGTGTTTTATGATTGAAATTCATATATAGTTTGTGTCCGTGAGGTTTCGGATGGGTTTCAGGGGGGGTTTAGATCATTTCGGAGAAGTTTGGGTTGTGCTGGTTTCTGGTGCGACACTGTTCATTCGCAATTGCGAACCTTTTATGGCAATTGCAAGAACATTGTTCATTCGGAAATGTGAAGTTATATTCGCAAATGCGATACCTGCATCTGAACAAAACATGACTTAGACGGGATTTTTGATTCATTTCTCAAATTTTCAAAACCTAAACCACAAGCGGCGATTTTCTAAAGAACATTTCTTCCCCAAATCATTGGTAATCTCTTAAACTAATTTATTTCAATCTTTCACTACTTTTTCATAAGATTCAACCAAAAATCTAAGATTTTCATTGTGAAATTGGGGGTTTTCGGGTAGAAACTATGGATTTGATAAATTGGGGATTTAGACCTCAAATTGAGGTCGGATTCCAAACCCAATTATAAATCCCGGATCGGGGGTGAATGGATAATTGGGTTTTGGTTCGAACTTCGGGATTGGACCAAGCGGGTCCGGGTGTTGAATTTTTCAATTCTTTGCAATCGTTGGTAGTTCCTAAGGCTTAAATTGAAATGTTTGGTTGGTAATTTTCTAGATTCTATTGGTTCGGAGGATTTTGTGAAGGGATTTTCATACCAAATCATTGGATTGAGTCGAACAGAGGCGAATTTGTGTAGGAAAAGGCTAAGTTGAGTGTTGGGTTAGCCGAATCGAGGTAAGTATTTTGCCTAACATTGTTGAGGGCATTTTTCCTGCTATTTGTCATTGTTTTCTACATGCTGGGGTGATACATATATAAGGTGATGAGTGTATATGTATGTTCCAGGGTTAATCATGCTCGGGGGTGGATTATGTTACATTTATTTTTGTAGAATTTCACGATCTCCTGCTTCATGCCTTACTTGACTCTTAGAAGCTAATATCATAATCTTAAATGACAGGAATCAAGACTTAGCTTATTATAACATGATCAAACTTGACGGAAATTCTGAGAATATTTTGATGTGTCTAATTCAGTGATCTCTATGCACAATCATTATTACATTACTACGGCCCATATTCATGAGATACTAGACTCTATGCTTGTGTTGTGGATCATTGTGAGAATTGTGGAAGTATTTGAATAATACGCTTCTCGTGGGTTGTTGAATCATTGTTGATTTGGAAAGATGTGATTGGGATTTATTTAAAATATCTGTTAAAACACTCTCCTTGATGTTATTTGTGCTTCCTGCTTTGTTTGTCATTGATACTCATATACTTGGTAAGGAAGATTATAAAGCACAAAGGGTGATGACGTTCCATTGTTTATATAGTATCATGTGAGGAAGAGTGTAAAGCATGAAGGGTGATGCCATGTCATACCATTGAGAGTAAATCTACGAAGGGTGATTCCGTGCCATATTATTGAGAGTAAAAGTTTGAAGGGTGATGTCGTGCCACATTATTGAAAGTAAAATCACGAAGGGTGATGTCGTGCCATATCATTCGAGAGTAAAAGCACGAAGGGTGATGCCATGCTATTTCATTTATATCGTTATGCTATCGCGAGGTCATGGCATGATGGGTGTTTTCATGTAGGCCATGATGAGGGACATGCATTATGTTTGATATCAGTCTTCTGTGTATATGTTCTTGTCTTTACCTTGAATTGTTGTTGTCATAAGTGTAGAGCTGATGTGATTTGTTTCCATTGTTCTGTCACGATCTTGATCTCAATTGTTGTTGTGTTGCTCATACCTTATACTTGCTTAACTTGCAAATACCATGCCTATTTCCTGCTTTTATAATTATACTCATGTTGTATCTATTATGTTGCACCTTAGTGTAAGCCTTCCACCATATTAATCATTTATGCCCTTATTTGTTAACTTGTCATGATCATATATTTCCGTCTTGTTTGCTATATTTGTACTTAGGCCTCCACTATGCTAGTTAATCGAAGTGGATACTCTTTGTTTCCCATTGGTTGTTATTACGCGCGTGCTTTCCGTCTAGTCATGTATATCCTTGTCCATTGTTGTTACTTGCGTATTTCCTTCTTTGTAATTCCTGTTATCGTGTTTCTGTCATCTGGTTGGTTATGTTATATGTACATTTGGAAGGATGAGTTGAATGCACCAATAGTGTTTCCGTGCTAATTGATTTATCACATAAACTTGTTTATATACGGTGAGGATGAGATAGAAACCCGGAGGGTGTTACTGTGCCATTTGACTTGATATCTTGGATACACTTCTCATACCAGGAAAAATTTGTAAATTTTCTAATGTGATTCCTGCTAGAAATTGTTGCCTTTCTCGCAGAGTTGTATACGATATTTAATCTGTTATGCTTTGAACTGCCTACACTGTTAGTCTAACGAGCAGGTCATAATAATAAGCATCTTTCAACTAAAAGCCTTTTCACTTCCTCGACGAGGTTAGACAAAATACTTACCAGTACATGAGGTCAGTTGTACTGATACAACACTTCTGTACGATGTGTACATATTTTTTTTGGAGCAGAGCTGCTGGTGACCTCGGGTGCTGATTTGGAAGATGTTCGTGCCTTTTGGATATAGCTGCCACTTGTCCTTGGTAGCTTAGGTTGTTGCTAATATGTCAATGTAACCTTCAAACAGAGCGTGTATTTATTTGTATCAGTTTTGAAATTTCAAGTCTTAGAAGCTCATGATTCGTACTACCAGGTCTTGGGTAAATTTGTAAATGTTTAGTTATATATTGTATATTCTCTTATAATCTCAGTTAAGTTGTATTTTCTGTTAGTTGTCTTACCTAGTGGGTTGATTTAGGTGCCATCACGACTTGTGGTTTCTAGGTCGTGACAAGGTGGTATCAGAGCACTAGGTTTGTAGGGTCTACGAGTCATGAGCAAGTGTCTAGTAGAGTCCTGCGGATTAGTAGAATGACGCCTATACCTATCTTCGGGAGGCTACATGGAATTTAGGAAAAAATTCCCTTTCTTCTTCACTTATCGTGCAACCTTATTTCAGCTTGAAATCTACAACTTTTACTCTCCCCGATCGCTCACATGTGATGCTGTACGCTCAGTATTTACTGAGTGACTGACATAGGTCCCTGCTAGAGATGCTCAAACTGCCTTCGAAGGTCCTCTCTCTGAGTAATGGGAAGGAACTTCCCCAGAAATACCTATGAGAACTGAGTCCAAGTCAAAGGTGTAGATCCAGCTAGTCTGGCTAGGCAATAATCTCTCCACCAACTCTTGGCTGCGCCCGATAACCGAAAAGTAGCGAAGTCAACCCCGTTGGACTCCACTATGCCCATGTTCCGAAGAACCTCGTGGCAGCCGTCCAAATAATCCTGGGGGTCCTCTGATGGTGAACCAGTAAAAGTAGTAGTGAATAACTTAGTGAACCTGTCAAGTCCCACAAAGCATCTGCTGACATAGGTTCTCCCTCTGCTACCGGTGTTGCAATACCCGGCTGAGCTACTCCGGCTGGCTGAGATGCTGGAGTTTGTAACAGTGGAGCTAGCTGCTCTGGCACGCGGGTGGCAGGAGTCTGGGAACCTCCCCCAACCTGAGAGACGGCTGGTGCTGTGGAAAGAAGACCCGCCTGTGCTACACTCTCCATGAGTCCGACTAGACGGACAAGGGTGTCCTGAAGCACTCGGTAGCTATGAACACCTCTGGGACCTGAGCTGGTCCAAGTCGGACTGCCGAAACTGGGACCTTCTCGTCAGATTCGACCTGAGGGTCCTCTACTGGTGTTGCTGCTCTAGGATTAGCCCAGCTCTGGCCTCGGCCTCTAGCACGGCCTCGTCCTTTACCTCGACCCCGAGTAGGATCTGTGGGAGGAGTGTCAGGCTGCTGGGCGGAACCAAGGGAAGCACGCGCCATCGCCATCTGCGAGAGAATAGAACTGAAACTCAATCAGTACTCAGAATTCATAGCGCATGATAGAGACGAACAGAATTATGGAGTCATCCTAGCTTTGCAGCCTCTGGGGATAAATACAGACGTCTCTGTACCGATCCCTCAGACTCTACCAAGTTGTTCGTGAGCTGTGAGACCTAAGTAACCTAGTGCTCTGATACCAACTTGTCACGCCCCGAAATCCTACCATCGGGCCGTGATGGCGTCTAACGTTGAACCTGCTAGACAAGCAAACGTATATAGCTAAACTAGCATAATAATCTCAATTTTCAGAATAAGCTAAAATAATTAGAAATTTAGTCTGCAGAATAAATACAGTCCCGAGCTAAGTAAGGACATTCATAATACAACGACGCAAAATATCCCAAAACCCGGAGTCACAAACTCACGAACTGTCTAAGAGTGATAAATACAAGTCTGAAAGGAAATACATATCTACCTTTGAAGCTAAAGGAAAAACAAGATAGAATCGAAGACAAAGGGATGGAAGAGACGCCAAGGTCCACGAACGCCAGCGGGTATACCTTGAAGCTTCTATGATGAGCTGGAAGACACTCCCACTAATGATGTCCTCCGGGACCGGCTGCGTAATCTGCACAACATAAAGAAGTGCATGTGTAGCATCAGTAATACCGACCCTATGTACTGAGTAAGTGCCCAGCCTAACCTCGGCGAAGTAGTGACGAGGCTAGAACCAGACTACCGAATAAACCCGTGCAATTCAAATAAATAGATATACATATATACAACGGATAAGAAATATATGGAGAAAACAATTAATAAAGGAAGGGGAACATGATGTGGGGAGATAACAGTCTCATATAGGAAATCTCAATAGGGAAAAGAAAGTCAACGCCAGCATATCAATAAGGACAAGAAATCACAAACTTGCACGGCATCACCCTTCGTGCTTTTACTCTCGTCCTCACTATGCAGTGTATAATGTGATCAGTGAATCATGGCACGACATCACCCTTCGTGCTTTTACTCTCTTCCCTCACTGTATAATCAACGAATATGGTACGGAATGGTACATCGTACGGCACGGCATCGCCCTTCGTGCTTTACACTATTTCCTCACAGTATCAAACAATGCAAGGCATCACCCTTCGTGCTTTAACACTCTTCCTAACCCAAACAACAATCACAAACAAGGGCAAGGAAGTAAACAGAATAGAAATAGAAATCTCGGCAAGGGAAGAACAACAGAAATCTCAACATCCCAGCAAGGGAAACAATATCAAACAATGCACGGCATCACCCTTCGTGCTTTACTCTGATTCTCACCAAGACAAGTGCACGACATCACCCTTCGTGCTTTAACACTCTTCCTCACCCAAACATCAATCACAACCAAGGGCAAGGAAGTAAACAGAATAGAAATAGAAATCCCGGCAAGGGAAAAACAATTAAACAATTAAATCCCGGCAAGGGTAACATCAATTAAACATTTAAATCCCGGCAAGGGAACATCAACTGCACAATTAAATCCCGGCAAGGGTATATTTCAATAACTCTTTCTCTTTCTTTCACTTTCATTTCCATGATTTATTCTATTACTTGAGCCATTGCTCCAAAGGATACAATTGTTTCATAAACCTTCATCGTTCGTGTTACAATCTGAGCCAATGCTCCAAAGGATGTAATATCTCATATTTCTTCATTATTCATTTCACAATTTGAGCCAATGCTCCAAAGACGTAACATCTCATATTTCTTCATTATTCATGTCACAATTTGAGCCAATACTCCAAAGACGTAATATCTCATATTTCTTCATTATTCGTTACAATTTCAGCCGGTGCTCCAAGAGAAGTTACAGAATACAATTCCTTTCACATATTCTTCACAACATATAGAAATCATCAATTAAGCATGGAAATTACCACAAAATCAAAATATTCACAATATAAGGACTCACGGTCATGCTAGACACCAATGTATAGACACTCGTCACCATGCCTATACATCGTATTTGACAATTAGCAAGTAGCAAATTATACTCAACTCCTATTCCCTCAAGCTAAGGTTAGACCGAACACTTACCTTGGGTCCAAAGTATAGCAATCAACCCTCTAACACCGCCTTTCCTTTAGAATTAGACGCTGGAATGGTATTATCTAGGCATAATCAGCTCAAGTATACCAATACGGATTCAAAGATTCAATTACATGGCCTAATTATCCATTTCCTAGCATTCTTTCAAATTAATCAAAATTTGACCCCGGGCCCGCCCGCTCGCTCGGATTCTTGCAATTCTCGAAGGGAACACTCACCCAAAGCCTAAGAATAATAAATATATGACTTTTACTTGATTTCATGGCATATTCACAGAAAATTCTAAGGTGATTACAAGTTCTAGGTTACTACCCAATTTCTTGAATTTTTGCACTAATTTGTGTGGTTAATTAAGCTAAGATGCATGCATGAAACTAATTTGTGGGTGGAATTTACTTACCTTACAAGACCTGGTCGACAGCTCTTAAAAATGGTTGAATTCACCTAAGGAAGAAGGTGAAAAATGAGAGAAATGGGTTTAAAACCTGTACTTAAACTCACTGCTTGAACAGTGATCGCACCGGCGATTGCTGGGACCGCACATGCGGTCTCGCATTTGCGAGAAAAACCTCGCACCTGCGGAATTGGGCTGGGGTCTGGGATGGGTCGCTCCTGTAAGAAATGCAACGCACCTGCGATGGTTGGCCAGGCCACAGGTGATCGCATCTGCGATGCATGGGACCGCACTTGCAATCTCGCACCTGCGATGCTGGGCAACCGCACCTGCGGTCACACCAGAGCATGTGCACCAGCAGCTGAGTTTGCTGGATTTTAGCCTCGTTAGGTGCCCGGAAGGCACCTGGGCCCACTCGAGCCCTTATCCAAATATACCAACGAGTCCCAAATCATAATACGGTCTCGCTCGAGCCTTCGGAAAACTCAAAACAACGCTAAAACTCGAATTCACACCCCCAAACCTCAAGAACCAAACTTAGGAATTTTAAGTTTTCTAACTTCGCTAACAACATGCCGATCAAATCGCCAAAACAACATCATAAACATCGAATTAGGCCTCACAATCCATGAATCCTATCAAATTTCATAAAACATCAAGTTTTCCATTTTTCAGTCCGAAACACATCAAACGAAATCCGATTTCAATCAAACTTTACAGAAAGTGCTTAAACTTTATATAAGATCTGTACTGGGCGCCGGAACCAAAATACGGGCCTCATACCATTACTTTCTAATCAGATTTCATTTTCAATTTCCTTAAACATTTAAAAAAAAAAATTTCCTCAAAATTCATTTCTCGAGCTTGGGACCTCGGAATTCGATTCCGAGCATACGCCCAAGTCCCATATTTTCCTACGGACCCTCTGGGACCGTCAAATCACGGGTCCGGGTCCGTTTACCTAAAATGTTGACCGAAGTCAAATTTATTCATTTTAATATCAAATCTTAGTAGTTTTCACAGAATTTCATATTTATGTTTTTCGGCTATGCGCCCGGACTACGAACGCAAATCGAGGCCAATACAAATGAGGTTTTCAAGGCCTCAGAAGTACGGAATGGTAATAACATAGGTGATAACCCTTTGGGTCGTCACAATTGCAATGATGGGTAAGCATTTGAATGAATTTTCGAGGTGTTCTATGATCAGTATTGCATGAATTTTTGAAGTATTGAGCTAAATAACCATGCCGGATTGGGGCATGCTGTGAAGATATGGTACTTTGGGTTGCTAATGAGGTGTTTTATGACTTCGAGCTAAGTGGTGGAGTCGGCTAATGATGATTGGATCGTAGGATCATGGGTCGTATCAATTTTGGGACCGAGAGATTGCTTGGTTATTTCTTTGAATGGGCATATGCTGGTGAAGCACGGGTTTCTCGACGCGTATTAGCTATGTATTGAAGATTAGAGTATGATGGTTATCGAGAAGGTTCTAGTGAGTTCCAGGTCTTATGTAGCCTTTAAGGACTTATTCAATTTTTCCACGGGCAGTCTTGAAATCAGTAGCGAATGGTAATCAGATCTGCGGTATTTCTCTGTAAAGAAATGTCAGCATGTCAATGTTGGAGTGATGCAAGAAATGGCTTCGGGTTCCCAGGAAGTTCCCTCAGGGTGGTCACATCGGATTGAGTTACTTTTGGGTTGGCAGTCTGCGTGACTCGCTTGAGTTAGAGGCAAATGTTTCTGATTACTCGATTATATGTTACTGAGTTCAGAAGAACTTATCATGGTTATGACCATGGTCAGAGTTGGCGTGCATATTGTGATTCACTTTAGGCCTCATGGCATTATGGGTGAGATAGCCTTTGTCATGTTGATTTTCTTATTAAACCATAGTTGTGCCTGTCTTTCTCAATATTGTTTGTTCCTTGTGATTTTCCCCACAGTTATATTTTGTGCACTCTGTTGTGCTTGATGTTGATGCATATATGATCAGTGAGCCCGAGTATTGTGGCTCGATGGGTACCCTATGTAGATTTATATGATGGGATCGGGTTGCACGTCGCAACCGTACACTGATGAAAAGTGACTCCTTATTCATGTTTCCATGTATTTTGCTTTCAACTTGTCAGAAATAGTTCATAGTAAAGTGCAAAAAATTTCCCTCCTTGTTTAGCTTATTTAGTAGTCTTCTTATTTAGTTTTCTTACTATTAACTGTCATGTCTGAATTATTACTTGTTAGTGTGCAGACCGGGTTGTGAGGGGCTCCATATGATTATTGTTGATACTTATCGGTGTGGCTGCTGGTGTTGGCTGAGATGAGGTTTCTAGACCTGAGATTTGCGTTGTTGCATTCGGATGAGGAAGGTATGGAAGAATAACACAATAGTTTGTTGAGGATTTGGACAATGTCCCTGGTCAGGCGAGTGAGTTTCTTGGCTTATTGATCAGATGAGTGGCTAAGCGGTTATCCGTGTTTCTTTCATAATAAGAAGGGTATGAAGGTTTTGAAGGAGGTTCTAATCGATAACAGGTTTGCTACCGGCACTGGATTTGTTTTGGACAGTAATAGTGGTTAGCAATTCCTACTGTGAGAGTCGAAGTGATGGGGTATATCATGTGATTACATCTTGGGTTATGGTTGTGACTTGATACAACTTGTTCAGACTTATACAGTGTGTAGAACTGTAGATGTGGGATTTGGGTCTTGGAATGAATTCTAGATGGTAGAGATTGAGTTCTAAGGTTTCTGGACAATGGTTGAAATAAGGATCTCTAATTGTGTTGTATTGGCAGGCTTATGTGGAACACGGTGACGTGGGATCACCCCCGAGTTATGCATAGTAAGGTTACACCGTGATTTGATAACTTTGGAACGACTCCTGACACATTCAAGGACGAATGTATGTTTAAGTGGTGGAGGATGTAATGACCCGACTGGTCGTTTTGAGTATCTGCACTTTGCTCGGTGATTTGGAACCAAACTCTGTGTTTTTAAGCCTTCAGAGCCTAATTCTAGCCTTCCTCGATTTGCGTGCGCAATTTGGGTATTAACCCAAGAGGCTTATCTGATAAAAACTGATAAAAATAAGAATTTTTGCCTAAAATATTAAGTTTAATTGATTTCGGTTAACCTTTTGAGTAAACGGATCGAACCGGTGTTTTGACGGTTCCGGTGGGTCCGAATGAAATATGAGATCTGGGCGTATGCCCGGAATCGAATTCCTAGGTCCCTTGCTTGAGTTATGAATTTTTATTGAAAAAGTAAAAGTCTGAAAAATCAAAATATTTTTAAGAATTGATTGAATTTTTGACATTGTTGATACCGAGTCCGTATTTTTGTTCTGGAGCCCGATACAGGTCCGATATTATATTTTTGAATTATCTGTGAAATTTGGTGGGAAACGAAGTCGGTTTGACGTGATTCTGACGTCCTGTGGTAAAAATTGAAATTCCATAGCTTTCTTGAAAATTTTGTATGATTTGGTGTTCAATTCGTAGTTTTAGGTGTTATTTTGGCGATTTGAACGTGCTAGCAAGTTCGTATGATATTTTTAGACCGATGTGCAATTTTCATTTGTAATCCCGAGGGGCTTGGGTGTATTTTGGGATCATTGGTTGAGAGACTAGTAAAGTTAATAAATTTGGGAGTTTGACCATTATCAATATCGGGTTAAGACGACCTCTTTTCATTGTTTTGAGTGCGCGAGCAGGTCCGTAGCGTGTTTTATGATTGACATTCATATATGGTTTGTGTCCGGGAGGTTCCGAATGAGTTTCAGGGTGGTTTCATATCATTTCGGAGAAGTTTGGGTTTTGCTGGTTTCTGGTGCGACACTGTTCATTCGCAATTGCGAACCTTTTACGGCAATTGCGAAAACATTGTTCATCCGCAATTGCAAACCATTTATGGTAATTGCGGAAACACTCTTCATTTGCAAATGCGATGTTTTGTTCGCAAATGCGATTCCTGCAGCTGAACAAAAGATGACTTAGACGGGATTTTTGATTCATTTCCCAAATTATCAAAACCTAAGCCATAAGAGGCAATTTTCCAAAGAACTTTTCTTCCCCAAATCATTAGTAAGTTCTCTTAAACTAATTTCTTTCAATCTTTCACTACTTTTTCATAAGTCAAACACACGTCATAAATAAATTGATATAAGCTCGAAAATGAGATGTTACATTCCGTATTTTTGCACGTTAAAGTTTCGACGTAAGCTAATCGACGTAAGTTCGGGAATGAGATTATTTTGAGATTATAAGCATTATGCTATTTCAAACAAGTGATGAGTAAATTCGTGAAAGTGATAGGGTAAGCAAATCAAAGAAAATGAATTTTTGTCACAGTTTGACATGTTGGGATAAAATACGGCTCGAGCTAAAATACCCGGTACTTATGGACTAGTGCCATATAAGGTACCACATGACCATGATAGTAAGGTGTATAAGGTGTTTTAAAAGTGAGTAATATTTTAAGTAATTTGAGATAATTCTTAATTATGTTTATAATTATTGATTGGAATGGGAGATCAACCAATTAATCAGGATTTTTGGATAAGGTTTAGGGGGGGAGGGTATCACCCCTTAACCTGGCATCCCAAAAGAGTGGAAACTTAGTGGCTTAGTCATCCTAAAGTTGGGCCCATAAGGACCAACAAATTTAAGAGATCTTTTATCTTATTAAGGTGATGCTAAGCTTGCAAAGATTTATGGATGAGCTTCACAAAGTTATGGATGAAATCTCAAAACAAGGAGATTATATGAAATCTTCAACAACATTTGCATCTTAGCATCTTAGTAATGCGATTTTCTTGAAAAAAAATTCAAACAACATCTCCTAGCATCTTAGCAAGGTGAGATTTGGCAATTTTAAGGAAGTACGGTGCAATCTTTATCAATAATATCATACGGATTTTCTCCTACTTTGATTCGCCGTTATGTGTTCTTCGCAAAACATGTCTGTTAGAGTGATTGTAAAGAGAATTGGCTCAGTTATATTAAGGCTATACCTTCCTTCATTTGGGCATAATCTCGTAACTACATATGTTTAATAACGAGGCATAAAGAGAAGTTCATACTCCCGAATTTATGTAAATTATCCCAGTCTCATAAGTTGCACTATTCTCCCTTATCGGGACTTTATATTGAATTGAATATTGTCTTTTTCCAGTCAAGAGAGCAAAGGGTCTATACATATAAATATTACAGTATCTTAACCACCATCGAGTTATAATCAGTGGGAAGACCTCAATTGGGCAACCTCAGATCATATGGTAAGTTATATATCAAGCCTACTGTGGCCGAGCCCCTATGAGCAAGTCCAGCATGGCCGAGATACAGACTCTAGTATGGTCGAACACCTACAAGTGAGCCTACTACGACAAAGAAGTTACACGTTTCGAGCCATATAAGGACGAACATCTATTTTGTTTACTATAATGAGAGAGTTGAGACAGTATCAGCAGGTAAATATATCTCCAGATCATCTTTGACTCCCTGTTACTTTCAGTTATTATATTATCAATTTAGTTCCATCTTTCAGTTATTTCATTGCGTTGCATACTCGGTACATTATTCGTACTGACGTGGAATTATTGGGGACCCTACATTCATGCCTGCAGATATGGCCAATCAGTTTGACGAACCCTTACAGTAGACGAGGTTAGCATTCAGCGAAGGATCTATAAGTCTCCACTACATTCGTAGTGCAGCCGAGTCTGAATCATCGTGTCAGAATTTTGCTACAGATTTATGGGTAGGCCGGTACCTTGTCCGATTTGATGTCAAATAATCTTAGAGGCTTTGTAGACAGAGGTTCATTTTATACAGTATGTCAGAGGCCTTAACAGTACAAATGTATTCATCTTTTAAGAAAGATGGTTCATTGATATAGTGTTTTCCCACTTATAGTTATACATTACAAGTTGTGGTTGTTTGGCCCATTTGCCAATGTTAGTACGATATGAAAGATACATTATGTTGGTACTCGGTTAAGTAAGGCACCGGGTGCCCGTCGCGGCCCATTGGTTTGGGGTCGTGACAGTATGGTGCAATATTTCTCAAGAATATCATACGGCTTTTTCCCTACTTCGATCGTGTCGTCACGAGTTTTGTCGCGATTGCCGTTTGTTAGAAGGATTGTTAAGAGAATCAACTCAGTTATGTTAAGGCTAAGCCCTTCCTTTATTTTGGCATGATCACGTAATTACATGTGTTTGATAACGAGTCATAAAGAGAAGTTCATACTCCCAAATTTATATAGATTAGCCTAGTCTCATAAGTTACAGTATTCTCCCTTATCGGGACTTTATATTCAATTGATTATTGTCGAACTATAATCGGTGGACATGCCCCTAATGGGGAAACTCAAATCAGATGGTAAGTTATATACCGAGCCTACTATGGTCGAGCGCCTATGAGAGAACCTACCATGGCCAAGATACAGATCCTAGTATCGCCGAGCGCCTATGAGCGAGCCTTCTATGGCAGAGCAGTTATATATACCAAGCCCTATAAGGCCGGACATCTAATTTACTTGCTATATTGGGAGAGTTGAGTCAATATCAGCAGGTAAGCATATCTTCGGATTATCTTTGACTCCCACTTACTTTCAGTTATTATATTATCAGTTCAGTTTTAGTTTTCAGTTAATCTGTTGCCCTACATACTCGGTTCATTATTTCGTACAAATATCTTTGTCGGGGATGCTGCATTTCATGCGTGCAGATTTAACCAGACAGATGGGTAGACCTCCTCAGTAGGTGTTGCCCGAGTTCAGCCTTATCGGTAAACTCCACGTCCTTCGGAGTTGCCGGGTCTAGAGTTTTGTGTACATCTTGTATATATATGTATATATGTTATGAGTAGGTCAGGACCCTGTTCCGATCACAGTACATCCATCAGTAGAGGCTTGTAGACATATGATATCAATTAGTGTAGTATGTTGGGCTTGTAAGCCTTGTATGTATACTTTGTTGGGTTGCCAGCTGTAGTAGTTATGGCGGCCTTGTTGACCCAGCTTTATATTGATGTTTAGTCAGCATTCGCAAAATTGGCTTGCAATGTGGCCCATGGCCAAAGTATGAAAATATATGTTCAAAGTCCCTTAGTCGCAAGTTGGTACGCAAGGATAGGTGAGGCACCGGATGCCGGTCTCACCCCCCAGGTTCGGGGCGTGACAAAAGTGGTAGAGCTCACTTGTAAGACTTCAGATTCCTAAATTTTATTATATTCGTAATACAATGATACCTACACCCAGAAAGCTGATTGGTAAGAGATATAGCTGCGAAAGAATTGAGTCAGAGGAACTCGATTTTGCATCATGCTTTGATAAGTAAATATGAGGTCTTCAACAAATCATGTGTTTACTATAATGTGTAAGCTTGTTGAAAAGGAGCCCTAAGGAAGAAGTATCTACCCGCCCATATGGTAAAAAGAGACGAAAGATTCAGAAGGTAGATACAATTTTCAACAAGTAAAAGAATTAAGGTGAAAAAGGGTACGAGGCGCCCAGTTCTTGAAGAGTATTAGTATTTGCCATCCAAGCAACTAAATATAAGCATTTTGAGTTACCTTCAATTGTAACAGAGGTATGTACAATTAGTCACTCCCGTCTTAGTTATGTCCTATGGGAGCTAACAAATATGGTTTAAGAGAAGGACGGAATATCATGACCCGGTTGGGGTTAGAGTAACCTAAAATGATGGATGGATTGTTTGCATTAGTTGACATTTCCGAAGGATATTAGAAATGTGGTAATAATTCTCCTTGTGAGACACCCAGATGATGCCTTCTAGAATAATACAGCTAGATATAGATAATAGAGTGTTCAAAAAAAATTTACAAAGACAGGCACTAGAATTCCGGAAGGGATAAATATTACCTTAGTATGTCTCCTATCCAAAGTAGAGAGAGAAGGTTAGGCAACCCAAAGAGCCACTGGATGGAGAAAAAGAGAGCTAAAAGCAAAAGAATGTCTTGCTGAAGTTTTCAGAATAAAGTGATAAACAGAATTTTAGCGGGGAAAGAAGAAGAGAGATAAGGAATCATTATGAGTAAGAAATGATACATGGATTGCAACGGTAGGTGAAAAAAAAGACAGTATTACAGAATCTATTGACAAGGAAAGGAGAATACGAGAGGTAACAGGCCTTGAGGCAAAAAAAGAGTATATGTCATAAAGTCACATCCTCATTTCGAGAAATAAGTTTGTGACCCTAACCTGATTACCAGAAGGAAAAGTTAGACCCTAGAGTAATAAAAATCAGTATGGATTGGTGAACAAGTTAAACTAAATATGAATTATGGATTGAGTGATTTGATAATAGTCGGCATCATGAGAATCTCAGATTGTGTTTTGGGGATGATAGAATGGACAACAGAAGAAGATTCATGAGAAATTTAGAGAATGGTCATTCAAGAAGACGCTTCCCTAAAGCAAGCAATGTGAGCAAAGTTAAGCTTAAGAGACTGTATGTGCTAGTTACACTAAGTGTCACCCTTGCGAATAAGGGAATTTTTTATCCTTGGTACAAAATGATTACCGCAAGGCGAGCATGGGTTATCGATGATGTGAAAAGACGCTAAAGATGAAGAGGTAAAACATTTATACGTAGATTATCATGTCACTAAATCTTAGTATTCCCCTAAAGGGGGGAATGTGGAATGATGTGTCATTAAGTCAGAATTAAGTAGTTCTAGTAACTATGGAATGGTAAAGGAAGAATGCGTTAAAAATGAGAATGGGAGAGGTTGAACTTACTCAAATCCTATTGATATGCTACAATTCAAGAACATTAAGCAAGCACGACGTCAAGGAGAGGAAGTAAGGATTCCTGCCCTAGATGTTATTGATAGATAAGGAGCATATGCGGGACGTATGTTTAGACAAAGGAAATGACCCAAGAAAGATTACGCGAAATATTGATATGAGAATGGGCCAACGATTTGTTGGTAGTTGATTAAGGAAGAGCCTAGTCATGGCTAGACAGGAGGTTACAGACGAATCATCAGATCGTGAAAGATAGGAGTTGGGGAAGTTAAACGTATCAAATGAGTGTTATGGAAATAAAAGAAAGCCCAACTGGGAAGACAGTCAAAACATCAGTTCAAAAGCAACTCTACAAGCACATGAGGATAAACCAAAAATAGTTATAGGCGAGGAAGGACATCAAAAATTACATCGAGTATTCGGTGTTATAAGTTCACAGCTTTACAAGAGTCGGAGGATCCTCCCTATGTAATACAATGAAAGACTAGCTGAGGAAATAAGGAAGAAGGCTTCAACCTAAGCATAGTAAGTTGAAGAAGAAATGGTCTTGTAACAACAGGATCTAACAACATTGTATATACTCCATAAGAAAGTGGCACCTATCGTGGCTATGAACGGGAAGAAGAAAAAAATCAAAAAGGTGACATTCAGTATCATATGGGTTGTATGGAATTCCAATATGTGTGGGCACTAAGATAAGCCAAGTATTCATGCAATAAGCGGAAAAACGACTAAGAAAAGAAATTGTGTGCATTTAAATAAAGTTGAGAAGGAACGAAAGGAATTATTCGATCAATGATCCATAGTTAGTTACGTTATGAATGCACTCAAGATTTTGGAGTATTATCCATGTGGCTTATATGTTGACAATCATACAGCTGTAGAAGACTCTGGTATAAGTTAAAAGAAGAAATTGAGTCCAGGTCATAAACAAAGGATTGAATCATTAGAAGATTGGATCATGGATATTCTATAGCATCCATGAAAGGCTAAAGTAAAAACTAAATGCCAAGAGCCGCACATTGGGAGATAGCTTAAGCCTACATAAAGGCTGATCAGCAAAAGAGGAAACTAAAGAGTTACATCAACCAACTAAATCAGGAATCTGATTATTGGCCCGTGCAATTATAAAAATTGTGATTAAGAACATTACAGGATCATTCTTAATATCAGAGTCACAAGAGAGATAGTACAACAAAACCACCATATTCTATAATGGCCGTACGTAGATCTAATTAGAAGAGTACCACCCTCATAAAAAGTCCGTATGGAGCTACCACCAGATTGTGTATGCACCATTGGTGCAAGTATTATAAGAGAGCTTCAAGTCGTGGATGTGAATTATACCTATGTGGAAGGAAGGTCATGAAAGAGATTGAATATATGATGTGAGACTTTAAGATAAGTAAGGTAAATGTGGACAACATATGAGATACTCAAAATGCAGAAGGTTGTGATAGTCCTTACTTTGGATAGAAGGCTAAAAGTGCGGGGATTAAATATCTAGGAATGATAGAAGTGTCGTCAATGGCATACCTTCCAGCCTATGTTTTCTAGGTATCGAGAGGTCTAGTTAAAAAAGAAAATGAGAGTTTAAGATGATGTGATGTCTCGCTTGATGTTCTAGAATAACATATGGAGATATGTGGTGCAAGCAAGTTGAAGGAAGGTTGCGAGTAGTATAAATAGATATGTGTAAATCGAAAGCTAAAGTATGGTAGAGCGACAAGGTTTTAGAAATACAAGTAAGGATAAGAAAAGGACAAGTGAGAAGGTGACGAAAATGGATAAGTCCTCAGGATTAAGATCATGAAAACAAGAAGAGCTGATCGTTTCTCTAAGTTATTGAAAGCTCAGTATTGCCTGAATGAACTCAAATGAATCTAATAATATAGCATTTATAAGAGATGGAATGCTGCCCTGATAGTATAATAAAGGTGTAATTGTGATAGATAAAGGATGACGTTTGGGCCTTCGATTAAGTAACGATTTGAAGAGGATTTCATGAATTCTACGGGATTAAAATACCCATGTAAGGTGAATCACATTGGGATGCTATAAAATATTGTTATGGAAGTATAGTATTGCCCGTAGGTGGATCAGTTTAATTACTCCAGATGTCCCTAAGGAGACATGGGCCCTAGCGGCAATGTATTACGTAAGAAGTTTCAAGTATTCAAGTGGTAGATTGTAGATCAACATTGAGATGAATCAATAATGGATGGATACAAGTTACAAAGTAGGACATGATATTGGCCATCATTCTTAAGATAAAAGAAGAATCATTAAAGGACTGAGATTTATACCTATAGGATAAACAACAAAAGTAACCTAGAGTTTGGTAGCTGACCTCAGTAACGATAAATGGAAGTAAGAGTTATGGTATAGTATGACCTTCCTTGATGCAGTAAAGTCATACAGATGGATAACAGATCTGTGAAATAAGGTATAGAGATATTCGCAAGTTCAACAAATTACCGAGTGAAGAACTTCAGTATACTTGTAGGTTCCCATAGGAACACCTTGTTATAGTTTTGTATGTGTTCACAAAGTAAGGCATAGATATTGGCTAAAAACTGGAGGAAAAAGGGAGAAGAGTCGCATAGGCACATTTACAAGGTCAGAGTCGTATAGATTGCATGATAAAAAGGTAGCAGCAGTTACAAGATTGAAAGGATTCCGACCACAAGTCGTGGTGTGAGAAAGAGGCCTAAAGGGGGGAATGCCTTGGCCTTTGGATTTATTCATAGAACAGTTGCCTAGATGGCAAGGAGAGTACTAAAGTATTCAGAAGACATAGGTTATGAAAATGATAAGTGCATCAGTCAACATTCGAGGACGAATGTTCCAAAGGGGGGAATAATGTTACACCCCATATTTTCGTACGTGAAAGTACGCCATAAATTAATTGATGAAAGCTAAGAAATGAGATGTTACATCCTACATTTTTGTACGTTGAAGTTTCATTGTAAGTTAATCGATGTAAGTTCGGGAAAGAGATTATTTTGAGATTATAAGCATTTTGCTATTTCAACAAGTGATGAGTAAATTCGTGAAGGAGAGAGAGTAAGAAAATCGAAAAAAATGAGTTTCGTCGAAGTTTAGATATTTGGGATAAAATACGGTCCAAGCTATAAGCCCCATATTTATGGACTAGTGTCATACAAGGCACCACATGAACATAATAGTAAGGTGTATAAAGCGTGTTAAAAGTGAAAAGTATTTTAAATAATTTGAGATAATTCCTAATTATGTGGATAATTAGGTAATTATTGGTTAATGAGGAATTAGTAAACTAATTAAGGAATTAAGTGGATAACTATTGGGTGGGAAATTTCCCCCAACATGGAAGCCACATACATGAGCCATTAAGTGAATCTTGAATAACTTTCCAAGGTGGCAACCTTTAAAGAAATGATTGAAGAATGACTTCTCAAATTCAAGATTTGGATTATTCACAAAGATATGGAATTCACAAAAGCCATAAAGACTCTCAACGTGATTGCTTCAGTAAGTATCTTACAATGTTGTGATCAAATTCACAAAGTGATCATATGGAATTAATACAAGACTACTTAGCAACGTGAGAAATTGTGATTCTAAGGGAGTACGGTGCAATCTTTCTCAAGAATATCATACAGATTTTTTCCTACTTCGATCTTGATGTCACGTGTTTTGTCATGATTGCCGTATGTTAGAAGGATTGTTAAGAAAATCAACTTAGGTCTGTTAAGGCTAAGCCCTTCCTTCATTTTGGCATGATCACGTAATTACATGTGTTTGATAACGAGGAATAAAGAGAAGTTCATACTCCCGAATTTATATACATTATCCTAGTCTCATAAGTTACAGTATTCTCCCTTATCGGGACTTTATATTCAATTGAGTATTGTCTCCTTCCAGTCAAGAGAGAAGAGGATCTATATATATATATATATATATATATATATATATATATATATACACATATGTCACGACCCCAAATCCTAACTCAGGTCGTGAAGGCGCCCAACACCGGGTCAGGCAAGCCAACAATTTGTTTACTAGTGAAATTTCCTTATTTGATAAATCATCCCCACAGTTACCAAATTTTAAGGTTAGAACATTTAAGTAGAAACGGATAAATTAGCCAACTTAAGTAAATGTAGTCACAAGGATCATGAACCAACATATACAGTCCCAAAAATATAAAGTCTACTATGTGTGTGCCAGGAACTAGTGTCACAAGTCTACAGGCGAACTAGTAGAATATACAAAAGATGAAATAAATTGTACTGTCTGAAGGAAGTAGACAGAAATAAACAAAAGATAACTCCATATTGCTGCTGAGAGTCGCTAAGGGAAGCAACTCACCGTGGATTTTGGTCAAGAATACACTCCCAGGGTCAAGCTCCGGTCGGATAACCAGATGCACCAGCCTCAGAACCTGTACAATTAAGTACAGAAGCGTAGCATGAGTACATAAGCAGATTTGTACCTAGTGAGTATCCTGCCTGACCTCGAAAAAGTAGTGACGAGAGGTCGACGTGATACTTACTGGGGTCAGACAATGTGAAATGAATACAGGCAAATCAGTAATGCAATAATGAACAGTAATAAGAAATGAGCATCAAATAACAATCTCTAGTACCCTCACGCCATCCTTTTCCATGGCATACAAACTATTTAACCTTCTTTCTTTCATGAAATCAAGGCTTCTCACAAATTACCAAAAGATATAATACTAAGACTACCCCGCTAGCGAATCATTCATGTGACACGGGTTAATATAATACTAGGACTACCCCGCTCACGAATCATCCATGCAACTCGGGTTCCCGTATAAATACATGATTAACAAGAGATTCCAGATAATTTAGCAGGGAACATACTAACAAGGTGAGAATTTATTAATGTCAACTTCAAAGAATAACTTCTTAGGCCTTCACATGAGAGACCCGAGGATATTAGACTACTTAGACCATATGTAGGATCACAGATATAACACGTAAAACATGCTTGTGAGTCCTAAACAACCCGACAAGGCATAATAGTAGCTACGCACGGGCTCTCGTCACTTCGTGCCTGTGTAGCCCTCGCAAATAAGGACTAAAAACCATTTATAATTTCCCAGCTGCCCCTTGTGTGCGATCACAGCTGGGGCAATGCAATCACAGAAGCCAATGGCCAGGACCCCTGAAAAGTCTATTGTGCGATCGCACAAGGAGGCTTGCGATTGCAAAGAGTAATTGGGCCAGGCCTGTGCGACTGCGGGTGAGGGAGTGTGAACGAAGAGAACAAAACTGGGCTAGGCCATGAATCACCCGTGTGCGACTGCAGACAAGCCCATGCGATCACACAGGGCATTTTCCCACACCCTGCCAACTCCTTCTATGCGATCGCATCATTGCACCTGCAATCGCAGTGAAGGAAACCAGTCAGTGAAAATTTTGTTTTTGAATTTAACTCTGAGGGGTCCGAAACTTACCGGAGCCCCTTGGGACCCCATCCAAAGGCACTGGCAGGTCTGTATTCATGATACAGACTTGCTCGAATTTTTGGAACGCGAAACTACAACGAAATTAAGAATTCGACCCCAAAATCAAATTGAATAAAACTTTGAACTTAAAGTTCTAGAATTCTCTTTCAATGCGCCGAACCGACCTATACAACTCTGAATGACCCCACATTTTTCAAGCAAGTCATAAATGACATAACGGAACTATTCGAGATCTTGGAATTTCGTTCGGACCTCGATAACACAAAATCACGTTCCAAACCAAATTTCAATCTTAAGAAAACTTTAATTTCGATATTGGGCGCCGAAAAGCCCCTGGGTCATCCAAAACCCATTCCGAACATATGCCCAAGTCCGAAATCATCATATGAAGCTACCGGAACCGTCAATCGATTCCAAGGTCATTTACTCAAAATGTTGACCGAAGTCAAACTTTGGCCATAAAGGCCAAACTTAAGGAACCAAGTGTTCCTATATCACTCTAAACGCTTACAAATCCCGAACCACCCATCTCTGCAAGTCATAAATCATAATAAGCCACTACGGGAAGTATCATTTAGGGGAAGGGGGTCCTGATACGCAAAACGACCGGTCGGGTCGTTACATTCTCCACCTCTTAAACAAAAGTTCATCCTCAAACGGGTCTAGATCATACCTGAAGTGCTGAATAAATGTGGATATCTGCTCCTCATGTCCTCCTCGGACTCCCAGGTCGCCTTCTCGACTGGTTGGCCCCTTCATTGGACCTTTGCAGCAGAAACTCTCTTGGATCTCAACTGGTGATCCTGCCTATCAATAATAGCAATTGGCTCCTCCTCGTAGCCTAACTTCTCATCAAACTGAATATTGCTGAAATCAACCACATGAGAGAAGTCGGCGTGGTACCTCTGGAGCATGGATACGTGAAAGACCGGATGAAATCCTGATAAACTGGGAGGTAAAGCAAGCTCATAAGCCACCCCTCCAACTCGCCTCAATACTTTGAAAGGACCTATAAACCTCGGGCTTAGCTTGCCCTTCTTCCCGAACCTCATAATACCCATCATTGGTGAGACTTTCAACAGAACCTATCTCTCTCTATAAATGACACATCACGCGCCTTCTGATCCGCGTAACTCTTCTGTCTGGATTGTGTTGTGCGGAGCCTCTCCTAAATCAACTTCAATTTCTCCAAAACATCTCTCACCAGGTCAGTGCCATATAACTTAGCCTCGCCAGGCTCAAACCACCCAATAGGAGAACGACATTGCCGACCATACAAAGCTTCAAATGGAGCCATCTCGATGCTAGACTGATAGCTGTTATTATAAGCAAACTTGGCCAAAGGCAAGAACTGGTCCCACTGACCTCAAAAGTCAATCACACATGCCCTGAGCATGTCCTCCAATATCTGGATTATCCGCTCCGACTGACCATCAGTCTAAGGGTGAAATGTTGTGCTGAGATCTAACTGAGTGCCCATCTCACTATGCAATGCTCTTCAGAAATGCGAGGTCAACTGAGGACCTCGATCTGATATAATGGACACCGGCACACCATGCGACCGGACTATCTCCCGAAAGTAGATCTGGGCTAATCTCTCAGAAGTATAAGTAGTAGCCACTGGAATGAAATGCACTGATTTGGTCAATCTATCCACAATGAACCACACCGCGTCAACCTTCCGCAAAGTCTGAGGCAACCCAACCACGAAGTCTATAGTGATGCGCTCCCACTTCCACTCAGGAATGGGCATCTGCTGAAGTAGGCCTCCTGGCCTCTAGTGCTCATACTTAACCTTCTGTCAGTTAAGACACCTAGTCACATACTCCACAATGTACCTCTTCATCCGCCTCCACCAGTAATACTGCTTCAAATCACGATACTTCTTCGTAGCACCAGGATGAACAGAATACCGAGAATTGTGTGCCTCCTCTAGAATCCTCTCCCTCAGGCCATCAACATTAGGAACACATAAACGGCCCTGAAGTCTCAGGACTCCATCCTCGCCAACAGTAACCTCCTTGGCACCACCCTGTACCACTGTCTCCCGAAGATCTGCCAAGCACAGATCATGAAATTGCCGAGCCTTAATTTCACCCAATAACCAAGACTGAGCAACCACATGTGCTAGAACTCGACGAGCCTCTAAAAGGTCTAATATCACCAGACGATTAGCCAAGGACTGAATGTCCAAGGCTAGAGGTCTCTCCTTTGCTGCAATATAAGCCAAGCTACCCATACTCTCCGCCTTCCTGCTCAAAGCATCTGCTACCACATTCGCCTTGCCCGGATAATATAGAATGGTGATGTCATAATCCTTCAGCAACTCAAGCCACTTGTGCTGCCTCAAATTAAGATCCCTCTATTTGAACAAGTGTTGCAAGCTGCGGTGGTCTGTATAAACCTCACAGGACACCCCATACAAGTAGTGCCTCAATATCTTAAGAGCATGAACAATCACCGCCAACTCCAAATAGTGCACAGGATAATTTTTCTCATGAAGCTTCAGCTTGCGCGAAGCATAAGTAATAACACTCCCTGCATGCATCATCACACAACCCAACTCAACACGCAAAGCGTCGCAATATACTGTATACATCCCAGAACCGGAAGGCAGTACTAGAATTGGTGTTGAGGTTAATGATGTCTTGAGCTTCTGAAAGCTCGCCTCACACTCGTCAGAACATTGGAACTAGGCATTCTTTTTAGTCAATCTAGTCAATGGAGCTACAATAGAAGAGAACCCCTCCAAAAATCGGCGATAATAGCCTGTTAGGCCCAAAAAGCTCCTGATCTTGGTAGCTGAAGTAGGACGCGGCCAACTCTGAACCGCCTCAATATTCTGAGGATCAACCTTGATACCCTTTCCAGATACCACATGCCCCAAGAATGCCAAGGAATCCAACCAGAACTCACACTTGGAGAACTTAGCATATAACTTCTGTCCTCGAAAAGTCTGGAGCACAACTCTCAAATGCTGCTCGTGCTCCCCCAGGATACGTGAGTAAATAAAAATGTCATCAATGAAGACAATGATAAAGGAATCAATATACAGCCTGAATACCCTGTTCATCAAGTCCATAAATGATGTTGGGGCATTACTCAAGCCAAAGGACATCACCAGGAACTCATAATGGCCATGTCTCGTACGAAAAGCAGTCTTCGGAACATCTGAGACCCAAATCTTCAACTGATGATATCCCGATCTCAAATAAATCTTAGAAAACACCCGAGCACCCTACAACTGGGCAAACAAATCATCGATGCGCAGGAAAGGATACTTGTTCTTAATGGTGACCTTGTTCACATGGCGGTAATTAATACACATCCGCATAGACCTATCCTTTTTCTTCACGAATGGAACTGGAGCACCCTACGTCGATACACTCGGTCTGATGATCCTCTTAGATAACAACTCCTCAAGATGCTCTTTCAACTCTTTCAGAGCCATACAATATGGAGGACTAGGTATAGGCTGGGTGCCTGGAGCTAAATCAATGCAGAAATCAATATCAGAATTTGGAGGCATGCCTGGAAGGTCTGAAGGAAACACATCAGCAAACTCTCGAACCACTGGAACTGAACCAATCATTGGAGACTCGGCGGTGGTGTCCCGCACATAAGCAAGATGGGCCAGAATAAAACAACCCCGGTGACTACACTAACTGAGGAACCTCTCCCCTCCAGCCTAGGCGACTCAGGCATGGCTAAAGTAACTGTCTTGGCATGGCAATCTAGCATGGCATGATAAGGAGATAGCTAATCCATGCCTAGAATAACCGAAAAATCAACCATGTCGAGCAACAAAAGGTCCGCTCTAGTCTCGAATCAACAGAATGTGATCACACAAGACCGATAGATCTGGTCTACCACCACAGAATTGCCCACAAGAGTGGACAAACATATATGAGAACCCAAGGACTCACGAGGAGCATCCAGGAAATGAGCAAATAAGGCTGAACCATAGGAATAGGTGGATCAAGGATCAAATAACACTGATGCCTCTTTACCACATACTGAAATAATACATGTGATCATGGCGTCTGAGTCCACTGCATCTTATCTTGCCAGAATGTCATAGAATCTAGCTGGAGTACCGGAAGACTGAGCTCCACCAGAGTGAATCAAGGCTGTCTGACCTCCCCCGGACTGGCCTCCACCTCTAGGACAACCTATGTCGACCTATCCTCCACCTCTAGGTGGCCTGACTACTGGTGCTGGACTCATAGGCTGGTAACCCTGTTGCACTGCCTTGCCCGGAAACCTGGGAAAAGTCCTCCTGATATGGCCGAGATCCCCGCATTCATACCATCTCACTGGAGGCATGACCTGCTGTCCTGAAGAAGAACCCTGGATAACTGGGGGACGGTGGGAACCCTCTGGCATAGGACTGAAATAAGGTCTCACTAGAGAACCACAAGGAGGTGGTGGTGGGAGTGTTGATTATGGGGGCCTGCTGAGCTGACCACTACCAAACTGACCGTTGCCCTTAGTCGGGGCACCTCTGAAATCCCCGGAATATCTGGCTCTCTTATCCTGCAGTGCCTGCTCCCTGATCCTTGACCGGTAACCCTCAATCCTACGAGCAATCTCCACTACAAGCTAATAAGCAGTCCACATCTCCACCTCTCGGCCCATGTTGGCCCTAATTCCTGGATGCAACCCAGCTACAAATCTCTGCACTCTCTTAGCATTGGTAGGTAATATCTTGAGTGAATGGCGAGACAACTCTAAAAATCTTGCCTCATAATATGTCACTAACATTTGTCCCTGCTCCAGCTGCTCAAACTGATACCCCAGTTCTTCCCTCTCAGAGGTTGGGATATATCTGTCTAGAAACATCTGAGTGAACTGCTCCCAAGTGATAGGAGGAGAATCTGCTGGCCTGCTGAGAATATAGGACTACAACCATCTGCGAGCTCTGTCCTCTAACTAGAAAGTAGTGAAGTCCACTCCATGGAACTCTAGTATCCTCATGTTGTGCAGTCTGTCCCTGCACCTGTCAGTGAAATCCTGGGCATCCTCACCTCCGCTCACCCCCGAAGACCGGAGGGTGTAATCGAGTCCATCTATCCAATAACTTCTGTGGATCGCCGTCCCCAGCTGGTCTGGGCTCAGGTGCTGCTGCTACAGGCTGGACCCCACCCACGGGCAGTGTACCTAGGGTATGATGAAGTGTTGTTGTCTAGCCTATAGCCTGAGCAGTAGGGGTCTGGGCTTCCCCTCCTACTTGATATGTGGAAGGATCCGCTAGAAATAAACCAGCCTGGCACATAGTATCCATAAATCTCATCATATTGCCCGTGACCTCCTGGAAGCCTGGCGCCGTCATGAAGTCCACTGGAGCAGGACCTGCTGGGGGAGCCTCCCCCTGCCCCTCTATAATAGGATCCCCTGGTGTTGCAACTGGAATAGCTCTGGGACGCCCCCGTCCCCTACCTCGGGCCGGTGACCTCCCCTGGCCTCTGCCAGATGTACGCGTCCTCACCATTTGTGAGAGAATAGAAGAATGAGATTTAGTAAAACATCAACTGCACGATTGATCATGAATAAAGAGAGGTTTCATAACACCCTATAGCCTCCCGAAGATAAATACAGATGTCTCCGTATCGATCCGCAAGACTCTACTAGGTTTTCCCGTGACCTGTGAGACCTACGTGAACCTAGTGCTCTGATACCATGTTGTCACGACCAAACATCCTAACATAGGTCGTGAAGGAGCCCAACACCGGGTCAGGCAAGCCAACAGTTTGTTTACTAGTGAAATTTCCTTATTTGATAAATCATCCCCACAGGGATAAATTAGCCAACTTAAATAAATGTATTCACAAGGATCAAGAACCAACATATACAGTCCCAAAAATATAAAGTCTACTATATGTGTGTCAGGAACTAGTGTCACAAGTCTACAGGCGAACTAGTAGAATATACAAAAGATAAAATAAATTGTTCTACTGTATGAAGGAAGTAGACCGAAATAAAAAAAAGATAACTCCATAGTGCTGCTGAGAGTCGCCAAGGGAAGCAGCTCACCATAGAATCAGGTCCAGAATATACTCCCAGGTTAAGCTCCTGTCGGATAACCAGATGCACCAGCCTCAGAACCTGTACAATTAAATACAGAAGCATAGCATGAGTACATAAACAGATATGTACCCAGTGAGTATCCCGCCTAACCTCGAAGAAGTAGTGACGAGAGGTCGACGCGATACTTACTAGGGTCAGACAATGTGAAATGAATACAGGCAAATCAGTAATAGTAGTAATGAATAGTAATAAGCAGATGACCATCAAATAACAATCTCTAGTACCCTGACGCCATCCTTTTCCATGGCATACAAGCTATTTAACCTTCTTTATTTCATGAAATCAACACTTACAATTATAGGACTTCTCACAAATTAGCAAAACATATAACAGGCTATGAACGTAGGGTCGTTACGACGTGAAAAGTAAATGTGCACTGCCGAGGGTCGAACATGCAACACGGTTAATATAATACTAAGACTACCCCGCTCGAGAATCATTTATGTGACTCGGTTTAATATATTACCAGGACTACCCAGCTCGCGAATCATCCATGCGACTCGGGTTCCCGTATAAATACATGATTAGCAAGAGATTCCAGATAATTTAGCATGGAACATACTAACAGGGTAAGAATTTATTAATGTCAACTTCAAACCATAACTTCTTAGGCCTTCACATGAGAGATTCGAGGATATTAGACTACTTAGACCATATTCAAGATCACAGATATAACATGTAAAACATGCTTATGAGCCCTAAACTATCCGACAAGGCATAATAGTAGCTACGCACGGGCTCTCGTCACTTTGTGCGTACGTAGCCCCCGCAAATAAGGACAAACAACCATTTATAATCACCTATGGGGACAACTCCCTCTTACAAGGTTAGAAAGGAGGCTCACCTTTTGACGAACATACTCTCCGGGTCAAGAACGCGCCCGAAAACTCCAAACTCGCCACCCAAGGACTCAAAACTAGCCAAATGTTATACAAATATATCAATTTATGCTCAAAAGAATGGAATTCTTCTATTTAGTTAGTTATTTCACCTTACTTGAAAAATTCGAAAATACACCCCCAGGCCCACATGCTCGGATTCCGGAAATTTTTGAAGGAATCAATCACCCATAGCCTAAGGATCATTAATATATATTTTTTGTGTGATTCCATGGAAAATTTCTTGGAGATTCTCCCATTCCATAAAACCTAGGTTTTTCACTCTAACCGATGATATTCCACTTATTAGTGTGTTAATCTACATAAAAATTCAATTATTCAACTTAAATTAAAATGGGAATCACTTACCTCTCAGTTGCTAGGTGAAATCTCTTCTTTGAAATCTACCAAAATCGCCACAAGTACAGAAAAATTGCTAAAATAGGACTAAGTCCCGTTTAAATCTAACACTGCCCAGCTGCCCCTTGTGTGCGATCACAGCTGGGCTAGTGCAATCGCACAAGCCAACGGCCAGGACCCCTGAAAAGTCTACTGTGCGATCGCACAAGGAGACTTGCGATCGGGGAGAGTAATTGGGCCAGGCATGTGCGACTGCGGGGGAGGGGGTGCGAACACAGAGAACAAAATTGGGCCAGGCCATAAATCACCCCTATACGAGCGCAGAGATGTCCATGCGACCGCACAGGGCATTTTCTCACACCCCGCCTACTCCTTCTATGTGATCGCATCATTGCACCTGCGATCGAACTGAAGGAAACCAGTCAGTGAAAATCATGTTTTTGAATTTAACTCCAAGGGGTCCGAAACTCACTCGAGCCCCTCAGGAACCCGTCCAAAGGCACTGGCAGGTTTGTATTCATGATACAGACTAGCCTGAATATCCGAAACGCGAGAAACAACAACGAAACTAAGAGTTCGACCCCAAAACCATTTTGAATCAAACTTTGAACTTAAAGTTCTAGAATTCACTTTCAGTGCCCCGAACCGACCTATACTACTCGGAATCCCCCAAATTTTGCAAGCAAGTCATAAATGACATAACAGAACTATTTCCGGTCTCGGAATTCCGTTCGGACCTCGAAAACACAAAAATACGTTCCAAAAAATGTCAAACCTAAGGAAACTCTAATTTCGATATTGGGCGCCGAAATGCCCCCGGTTCATCCAAAACCCGTTCCGAACATACGCCCAAGTCCGAAATCATCATACGAAGCTACTTGAACCGTCGAAACCCGATTCCGAGGTCGTTTACTCAAAATGTACACCAAAGTCAAACTTTGGAGTTAAAGGCCAACCTTAAGGAACCAAGTGTTCCTATACCACTCTAAACGCTTTCGAATCCCGAACCACCCGTCCCCGCAAGTCATAAATCATAATAAGCCGCTACGGGAAGTCTCATTTAGAGGAACGGGGTCTTGATACGCAAACCAAGCGGTCGAGTCGTTACAATATACACACACACACACACA
>ML325802.1:0-33995 GCA_005239505.1 Nicotiana paniculata | reverse complement strand
ATATATATATATATATATATATATATATATATATATATATATATATATATATATATAATATTACAGTATTTTCACTACCATCGAGGCTATAATCCGATGGGTATGCCCCTAATGAGCAACATCTGATCAGATGGTAAGTTATTTACCGAGCCTACTGTGGCCGAGCACCTATGAGCGAGCCCAGCATGGCCGGGATTCATTGCCTAGTATGGTTGAGCCCATATGATTGTGCCTACTACAGCAGAGCATTTATATATACCGAGCCCTATAAGGATGGACAACTATTTTACTTACTATATTGAGAGAGTTGAGTCAGTATTAGTAGGTAAGCATATCTTTAGATTATCTTTGACTGCTAGTTACTTTTAGTTATTATATGACCAGTTCAATTCCACATGCTCGGATTCTTGAAATTTTTGAAGGAATCAATCACCCATAGCCTAAGGATCATTAATATATAGTTTTTGTGTGATTCCATGGAAAATTTCTTGGAAATTCTCCCATTTTCCATAAAACCTACGTTTTTCACACTAACCCATGATATTCCACTAATTAGTGTGTTAATCTACATAAAAATTCAAGTATTCAACTTAAATTAAAATGGGAATCACTTACATCTCAGTTGCAAGGTGAAATCTCTTTTTTGAAAGCTCCCAAAATCGCCATAAGTAAAGAAAAAAGGCTAAAATGGGACTAAGTCCCGTTTAAATCTAACACTGCCCAGCTGCTTCTTGTGTGCGATCGCAGCTGGGGTAGTACAATCGCACAAGCCAACGGCCAGGACCCCTGAAAAGTCTAGTGTGCGATCGCACAAGGAGACTTGCGATCGCAGAGAGTAATTGGGCCAAGCACGTGCGACTTTTTGAAGGAACCCGTCCAAAGGCACTGGACGGGTCCAAAGGCACTGGCAGGTTTGTATTCATGATACGGACTCGCCTGAATATCCGGAACGCGAGAAACAACAACAAAACTAAGAATTCTACCCCAAAACCAATTTGAATCAAACTTTGAACTTAAAGTTCTAGAATTCGCTTTCAATAAGCCGAACCGACCTATAGTACTCGGAGTCCCCCAAATTTTGCAAGCAAGTCATAAATGACATAACAGAACTATTTTCGGTCTCGAAATTCCGTCCGGACCTCGATAACACAAAAATACGTTCCAAAAAACATCAAAATTAAGGAAACTCTAATTTCGATATTGGGCGTCGAAATGCCCCCGGGTCATCAAAAACTCGTTACGAACATACGCCCAAGTCTGAAATCATCATACGAAGCTACTGGAACCGTCGAAACTCGATTCCAAGGTCGTTTACTCAAAATGTACACAGAAGTCAAACTTTGGAGTTAAAGGACAACATTAAGGAACCAAGTGTTCCTATACCACTCTAAACGCTTCCGAATCCCGAACCATCCATCCCCGCAAGTCATAAATCATGATGAGACGCTACGTGAAGTCTCATTTAGGGGAACGGGGTCTTGATACGCAAACCAAGCGGTCGAGCCGTTACAATATATATATATATATATATATGTATATATATATATATATATTATAGTATTTTCACTACCATCGAGCTATAATCGAAGGGTATGCCCTTATTGAGCAACATCTGATCAGATGGTAAGTTATTTACCGATCCTACTGTGGCCGAGCACCTATGAGTGAGCCCAGCATGGCCGAGGTACATCGCCTAGTATGATTGATCCCCTATGACTGTGCCTACTACGGCAGAGCATTTATATATACCGACCCCAATAAGGATGGACTACTATTTTACTTGCTATATTGAGATAGTTGAGTCAGTATTAGCAGGTAAGCATATCTCTAGATTATCTTTGACTGCTAGTTACTTTTAGTTATTATATGACCGGTTCAATTCAATCTTTCAGTTAATCTGTTGCCTTACATACTCGTTAAATTATTTCGTACTGACATCTCATTTGTCGGGGACACTGCATTTCATACGTGCAGATTCAGACAGACACACGGGTATACCTCCTCCGTAGGTGTTTCCCGAGTTCATCTTAATTGGTAAGAATACGTACTTCAGAGTTTCCAAGTCAGGAGTTTGTGTACATCTTGTGTATATATGTATATATGTTATGAGTACATAAACAGATATGTACCTAGTGAGTATCCTGCCTACCCTCGAAGAAGTAGTGACGAGAGGTCGACGTGATACTTACTAGGGTCAGTCAATGTGAAATGAATACCGGCAAATCAGTAATAGTAGTAATGAACAGTAATAAGGAAATGAGCATCAAATAACAATCTCCAGTACCCTGACGCCATCCTTTTCCATGGCATACAAGCTATATAACCTTCTTTCTTTCATGAAATCAACAGTTATAATTATAGGGCTTCTCACAAATTACCAAAACATATAACATGCTATGAACGTAGGGTCGTTACGACGTGAAAAGTAAATGTGCACTGTCGAGGGTCGAACGGCCCGAACCATAGATGCATCTATCTGCCCCGCTCGCGAATTAAACATGCAACATGGTTAATATAATACTAATACTACTCCGCTCGCGAATCATTCATGTGACTCGGGTTAATACAATACCAGGACTACCCCGCTCGCGAATCATCCATGCGACTCGGGTTCCCATATAAATACATGATTAGCAAGAGATTCCAGATAATTTAGCTGGGAACATACTAACAGGGAGAGAATTTATTAATGTCAGCTTCAAACCATAAATTCTTAGGCATTAACATCAGAGATTCGAGGATATTAGACTACTTAGACCATATGCAAGATCACAGATATAACACGTAAAACATGCTTGTGAGTCCTAAACTACCCGACAAGGCATAATAGTAGCTACGCACGGGCTCTCATCACTTTGTGCGTGTATATCCCCCGCAAATAAGGAGAAACAACCATTTATAATCACCTATGGGGACAATTCCCTCTTACAAAGTTAGAAAAGAGACTCACCTTTTGTCGAACATACTCTCCGAGTCAAGAACGCGCTCGAAAACTCCAAGCTCGCCACCCAAGGACTCGAAACTAGCCAAATGTTATACAAATATATCAATTTATGCTCAAAAGCATGGAATTCTTCTATTTAGTTAGTTATTTCACCTTATTTGAAAAATCCTAAAATACACCCCTGGGCCCACATGCTCGGATTCTGGAAAATTTGCAAGGAATCAATCACCCATAGCCTAAGGATCATTAATATATAGTTTTTGTATGATTCCATGGAAAATTTCTTGGAAATTCTCTCATTTTCCATAGAACCTATGTTTTTCACTCTAACCCATGATATTCCACTAATTAGTGTTAATCTACATAAAAATTGAAGTATTCAACTTAAATTAAAATGGGAATCACTTACATCTCAGTTGCAAGGTGAAATCTCTTATTTGAAAGCTCCCAAAATCGCCACAAGTAAAGTAAAATGGCTAAAATGGGACTAAGTGCCGTTTAAATCTAACACTGCCTAACTGCACCTTGTGTGCGATCGCAGCTGGGGTAGTACAATCGCACAAGCCAACGGCTAGGACCCCTGAAAATTCTACTGTGCGATCGCACAAGGAGACTTGCGATCCCGGAGAGTAATTGGGCTAAGCATGTGCGACTGTGGGGGAGGGGGTGCACACGCAGAGAACAAAATTGGGCCAGGCCATAAATCACCCATGTGCGAGCGCAGACAAGCCTATGCGATAGCACAGGGTATTTTCCGACACCTTGCCTACTCCTTCTATGTGATCGCATCATTGCACTTGCGATGGAACTGAAGGAAACCAGTCAGTGAAAATCTTGTTTTTGAATTTAACTCCAAGGGGTCCGAAACTCACTTGAGCCGCTCAGGAACCCGTCCAAAGGCTCTGGCAGGTTTGTATTCATGATACGGAATCGCCCGAATTTACGGAACGCGAAAACAACAACGAAACTAAGAATTCGACCCCAAAACCAATTTCAATCAAACTTTGAACTTAAAGTTCTAGAATTCGCTTTCAATGCGTTTAACTGACCCATAGTACTCGGAATCCCCCAAATTTTGCAAGCAAGTCATAAATGACATAGGAACTATTCCCGGTCTCAGAATTCCGTTCGGAGCTTGATAACATAAAAATACATTCCAAACCAAAATGTCAAAATTAAGGAAACTCTAATTTCGATCTTGGGCGCGGAAACGCCCCCCGGTCATCCAAAACCTGTTCCGAACATATGCTCAAGTCCAAAATCATCATACAAAGCTACCGGAACCGTCGAAACTCGATTCCGAGGTCGTTTACTCAAAATGTACACCGAAGTAAAACTTTGGAGTTAAAGGCCAACCTTAAGGAACCAAGTGTTCCTATACCACTCTAAACGCTTCCGAATCCCGAACCACCCATCCCCGCAAGTCATAAATCTTGATAAGCCGCTACGGGAAGTCTCATTTAGGGCAACGGGGTCTTGATATGCAAACCAAACGGTCAGGTCGTTACAATATATATATATATAATATTACAATATTTTCACTACCATCGAGCTATAATCGATGGGTATGCCCCTACTAAGCAACATCTGATCAGATGGTAAGTTATTTACCGAGCCTACTGTGGCCGAGCACCTATTAGCGAGCCCAGCATGGCCGAAATACATCGCCTAGTATGGTTGAGCCCCTATGACTGTGCCTACTACGGCATAGCATTAATATATACCGATCCCTATAAGGATGGACAACTGTTTTACTTACTATATTGAGAGAGTTGAGTCAGTATTAGCAGGTAAGCATATCTTTAGATTATCTTTGACTTCTAGTTACTTTTAGTTATTATATGACCATTCAATTCAATCTTTCAGTTAATCCGTTGCCTTACATACTCGTTAAATTATTTTGTAATGACATCACTTATGCCGGGGACACTGCATTTCTTGCGTCCAGATTCAGACAGACAGACGGGTATACCTCCTCCGTAGGTGTTTCCCGAGTTCAGCTTAATTTGTAAGATCCACGTACTTAAGAGTTGCCACGTCAGGAGTTTTGTGTACATCTTGTGTATATATGTATATATGTTATGAGTACATAAATAGATATGTACCCAGTGAGTATCCTGCCTACCCTCGAAGAAGTAGTGACGAGAGGTCGACGTGATACTTACTAGGGTCAGACAATGTGAAATAAATACCGGAAAATCGGTAATAGTAGTAATGAACAGTAATAAGGAAATGAGCATCAAATAACAATCTCTAGTACCCTAACGCCATCCTTTTCCATGGCATACAAGCTATTTAACCTTCTTTCTTTAATAAAATCAACACTTACAATTATAGGGCTTCTCAAAAATTACCAAAATATATAACATGCTATGAGCGTAGGGTCGTTACGACGTGAAAAGTAAATGTGCACTGTCGAGGGTCGAACGGCCCGAACAGTTAGATGCATCTACCTGCCCCGCTCGCGAATCGAACATGCAACATGGTTAATATAATACTAAGACTACTCTGCTCGCGAATCATTCATGTGACTCGGGTTAATACAATACCAGGACTACCCCGCTCGCGAATCATCCATGCGACTCGGGTTCCTATATAAATACATGATTAGCAAGAGATTCCAGATAATTTAGTAGGGAACATACTAACAGGGTGAGAATTTATTAATGTCAACTTCAAACCATAACTTCTTAGGCCTTAACATCATAGATTCGAGGATATTAGACTACTTAGACCATATGCAAGATCACAGTTATAACACGTAAAACATGCTTGTGAGTCCTAAACTACCCGACAAGGCATAATAGTAGCTACGCACGGGCTCTCATCACTTTTTGCGTGCGTAGCCCCCGCAAATAAGGAGAAACAACCATTTATAATCACATATGGGGACAATTCCCTCTTACAAAGTTAGAAAGGAGACTCACCTTTTGTCGAACATACTTTCCGAGTCAAGAACGCGCCCTAAAACTCCAAACTCGCCACCCAAGGACTCGAAACTAGCCAAATGTTATACAAATATATCAATTTATGCTAAAAGCATGGAATTCTTCTATTTACTTAGTTATTTCACCTTACTTGAAGAATCCTAAAATACACCCCCGGGCCCACATGCTCGGATTCTGGAAATTTTTGAAGGAATCAATCACCCATAGCCTAAGGGTCATTTATATATAGTTTTTGAGTGATTTCATGGAAAATTTCTTGGAAATTCTCCCATTTTCCATAAAACCTACGTTTTTCACTCAAACCCATGATATTCCACTAACTAGTGTTTTAATCTACATAAACATTCAAGTATTCAGCTTAAATTAAAATGGGAATCACTTACATATCAATTGCTAGGTGAAATCTCTTCTTTGAAAGCTCCCAAAATCGCCACAAGTAAAGATAAACGGCTAAAATGGGACTAAGTCCCATTTAAATATAACACTTCCCATCTGCCCCTTGTGTGCGATCGCAGGTGGGGAAGTACAATCGCACAAACCAACAGCCAGGACCCCCAAAAATTCTACTGTGCAATCGCACAAGGAGACTTGCGATCGCGGAGAGTAATTGGGCCAAGCATGTGCGACTGCGGGGGAGGGGGTGCGAACGCACAAAACAAAATTGGGCCAGGCAATAAATCACCCATGTGCGAGCGCACACAAGCCTATGCGATCGCACGGGGCATTTTCCGACACCTTTCCTACTTCTTCTATGTGATCGCATCATTGCACCTGCGATCGAACTGACGTAAACCAGTCATTGAAAATCTTGTTTTTGAATTTAACTCCAAGGGGTCGAAAACTCACTTGAGCCCCTCAGGAACCCGTCCAAAGGCACTGGCAGGTTTGTATTCATGATTCGGACTCGCCCGAATTTCCGGAACGCGAAAAACAACAACGAAACTAAGAATTCGACCCCAAAACCAATTTGAATCAAACTTTGAACTTAAAGTTCTAGAATTCGCTTTCAATGCGCTGAACCGACCGATAGTACTCAGAATCCCCCAAATTTTGCAAGCAAGTCATAAATGACATAACGAAACTATTCCCGGTCTCAAAATTCCGTTCGGATCTCGAAAACACAAAATTACGTTCCAAACCAAAATGTCAAAATTAAGGAAACTCTAATTTCTATATTGGGCGCCGAAACGCCCCCGGGTCATCCAAAACCCGTTCCAAACATATGCTCAAGTCCAAAATAATCATACGAAGCTACCGGAACCGTCGAAACTCGATTCCGAGGTCGTTTACTCAAAATGTACACCAAAGTCAAACTTTGGACTTAAAGGCCAACCATAAGGATCCAAGTGTTCCTATACCACTCTAAACGCTTCCGAATCGCGAACCACCCATCCCCGCAAGTCATAAATCATAATAAGCCGCTACGGGAAGTCTTATTTAGGGGAACGAGGTCTCGATACACAAAACAAGCGATCGGGTATATATATATATATATATATATATATATATATATATATATATATATATATATATATAATATTACAGTATTTTGACAACCGTCGAGCTATAATCGATGGGTATGCCCCTATTGAGCAACCTCTGATCAGATGGTAAGTTGTTTACTGAGCCTACCGTGGTCGAGCACCTATGAGCGAGCCCAGCATGGCCGAGGTACAGCGCCTAGTATGGTTGAGCCCCTATTACTATGCCTACTACGACAAAGAATTTATATATACCGAGCCTTATAAGGATGGACAACTATTTTACTAACTGTACGAGAGAGTTGAGTCACTATTAGCAGGTAAGCATATCTTTGAGTGCTAGTTACTTTCAGTTATAATATGACCAGTTCAATTCCATCTTTCAGTTAATCTGTTGCCTTACATACTTGTTAAATTATTTCGTACTGACATCCCTTTTGCCTGGGACACTGCATTTCATGCATTCAGATTCAGACAGACAGACGGGTATACCTCCTCAGTAGGTGTTTCCCGAGTTCAGCTTGATCGGTAAGCTCCACGTACTTCAGAGTTGCCAGGTCAGGAGTTTTGTGTACATCTTGTGTATATATGTTATGAGTAGGTCGGGGCCCTTTTCAGATCATAGTACATCCATTAGTAGAGGCTTGTAGACATATTGTAATAGTTAGTGTAGTATGTTGGGCTTGTAAGCCTTGTATGTATATTTTGTTGGGTTTCCAGCTGTAGTAGTTATGACGGCCTTATCGCCCCAACTTTATATTGGTGTTTAGTCAGCGCTTGCAAATTTTCTTGCAATGTAGCCCATGGCCAAAGTATGACATTATATTTTCAGAGTCCCGTAGACGCAAGTTGGTACACAAGGATAAGTGAGGCACCGGGTGCCGGTCTCACCCCCCAGGTTCGGAGCGTGACACAAATGATCTAGGGGATCATAATATGGAGGCAATTGCTCAAAAAGTTCCACGTGACAAACAAATGAAAAGACCTCAGAGGAGGCCTAGGTACATAAAATAAAAAGAATGAAGAGATCTCAATAAATTATGTCTCTACGAGAAAATGTGGAACCAAAGTACAATTATCGTCAACAATATTTTTGCTTATAATGTTGATGTTGAAATAATGCAACAAGAGGAGAATCATTAATTAAGATCTGTCGATAAATGTAGACCGAAAAATGATTGGCCAAAATGGAAAGATGCTATCCAGGAAGAATTAACTTCACTTGAAAAATGTGAAGTATTTGAACATATAGTTCGAACACCCGAATGAATACAGCCAGTGGGATATAAATGGATTTTTGTGCGAAAACAAAATGAAAAAATGAAGTTATTAGGTATAAAGTACGACTTGTGGCACAAGAATTTTCGCATAGGCCTGACAATGATTATATGAAGACGTATTCTAATGTGGTTGACGCGATCACCTTCAGGTATCTTATAAATCTAGCAGTCCATGAAAATTTTGATATGCGTCTGATGAATGTTGTCACAATTTATTTGTATAGCACATAGACAATGAAATTTATTTGAAAATTTCTGAAGAATTTAAAGTTCTTAAAGCTTATAAGGTTTTGGGGGAAACCTGTTTAATAAAGCTTCAAAAATCCTTTTATGGATTGAAACAATCAGAGCGAGTGTGGTATAATCGCTTGAGTGAATACATGCTGAAAGAAGGGTATAAGAATGATCCAGTTTGCCCTTATGTCTTTATAAAAAGGTCTAGATCTGAATTTGTTATAATCGCCGTGTATGTTGATGATCTAAATATCATTGGAACTCCTGAGGAACTTCCAAAAGCAAAAGATTGTTTGAAGAAAGAGTTTGAAATGAAAGATCTTGGAAAAAAAATTGTCTTGGTCTACAAATTGAGCATGTGAAAGATGAAATTTTTCTCTATCAATCAACAATACCGAAAAGATCCTAAAGCGTTTTTATATGGATAAAACACATCCGTTGAGTACCCCGATGGTTGTGTCACGACCCAAATTCGAACTGGCCGTGATGGCACCTAACCCATCCCGCTAAGTAAGTCAATTATCAACTATCCAATGCCAATGAAATGTAACAAGACAATTAAGTAAAAGAAAATATCTAAATCTTATACATTTCCCAGGACTGGTAGTGCAAATCACGAGCTTCTAAGATATGAATATACAAAGTTGGTATGAAACAAATAGTATCTCTTTGAAATGTACATAAATAGATTGTTATGAATCTAAGGCTACCATAAACAAGAGGCAGCTATGAACGAAACAAAAGTACATCTTCAAATCCAGCTCCAGGCGAACTCAGCGACATCAAAGACCTACATTTGCACACAAGGTGCAGAAGTGTAGTATGAGTACAACCGACTCCATGTACACAATAAGTAACAAATCTAACCTAAGGTTGAAATTAGAAACGAGATGGAACAAAGGTCGGGTCCAACACCAATAGCCAACAACAGTTCATAACAACGTATAGCAAGTAATAAAAGAAGTAATTCTGATGTGAAATGATCAGCTTACTCATGGTTTCCCAAAAATAATAGTTCCGCTTTTCAAGTATATCAGTGAAAACCCAAATCTTTTACCGAAATCGTCGAAAATATGAATAAATTTTAAAATAGTATTTTTTCTTCCAAATATCCTTTCAACAATAAATAAGATGTTCCATTTTTTTTCAGATAGCCAGTGTAAAATATATCACTATGTCCATATGTCAATATGTGTGAGAAGTTTTGAATGACGTAATAATACAACATGAAGAAAAAAGGATCTCTACGCATGTATGTCATATGTGCATGTTAATGCAATGCATCTCAGAGATGAACTCATGTACTCAAACTCTCAGAATACTCAATATCTCTGTCTCACACTTTCCACTCATCATGCTCAATCACTCGATATGCTCAGTCACTCAGTACTGTGTATAGCCAATCCAGCCCAAGGAAGATCCATCCCGAATATATACATAGAAACTGCCAGTCAGTCATTCTGTATTATATAAGGTCAATCAAACCACGGGAAGAACCATCCCCAAATATAATTATACGGAAAAGATCCATGTCCAGGGAAGATCCATCCCTCAATATAAATCAATCGTGCTCATTGTGGGTGTGTGCATACTTCAGAGGGGCTCCTTCAGCCTAAGTGCTATATGTCACGACCCCAAATCCTAACAGGCTGTGATAGCGCCTATCGTGGAACTAGGCTAGCCAACCATATCATTACCACACATATGTTCAATTATAAAAGTTTACAATTTAATAATAAGCAGCAACCGTAGCATGGAATAATGTATTTAAGTCTTAGCGTCCCAATAACAGACTAACAACTCTAAAAAAAACCTCCCAAAACTAGAGTCAATAGTCATGAGCATCTAAGAATAAATAAATCTAACTTTGCTAAACTATAATATATATATATATATATATATATATATCTTTTAATCAAACGCTAAAACTAGATAAGGAAGGGAAATGGAGAAGTTGTGGACACTGGGCAGCTACCTCGAAATCCCGTGAACTGATGCTACGAGCAAGGTCAACTACTGATCTGAATCGTCACCTGAATCTGTGCACAGAGGCACAGGGAGTAATGATGAGTACGCCAACTCAGTAGTAATGAAAATAAATCACAGTCTTAGAACTATAAAACACACAATACAGATACACAATTTCACAAAACCAGTAAAACACAAAGTTACCATGCAGTATTCATCAAATGCATAAGTTCGAAATCAGCTTTCAGAAATCCTTTGAAAATAAGTTTAATATCAGTATATCTCAGTAAAATGCTCAGTAAGAACCAAATTGAAAACGAAGTAAATTATAGTTTGAAAACTTAGTAAAATCATCATAAATCTTCCCCTCGGGCCAAAATCATTTCTCGTAGCAGTTTGCCCTCAGGAATTCTCTCAATCACTCTTTAACAGCCCCACGGGCAATAATCAACACTCAATATCAACCATCACTCAGTAGGTACCTGCGCTCACAGGGGGTGTGTACAGACTCTGGAGGGGCTCCTACAGCCCAAGCGCTATAACAACATAAGGCCTGAAAGCCTCCTCATAATATAGGCCTGAAAGCCTCCCTCACATACGGCTTGGAAGCCTCCTCAACTCTCATATAAGGCCTGAAAGCCTCACTCAATCAGACACTCTCAATTTGCCCTTAGGCCATAAACATAGCGGGTTCTCGACCCAATACAGTGTTTCTTTCCATAAACAGTATCAAAATAATCTGAGTGTCAAAAAAATTTATCAGGAAAAGACTGAGTGTAAAATCATAGCATATCGGTGAGGAAAATGTAGTAAACACAACCCCCAAGGGGAAAACAGATCGGCACTAGGCTCCAAAAGTGGCTTACAGCCCAAAATATAAAATTACTATTTAAGCACAGGCTTAAGATCGGTTTAGAAACTCAATAGCCGCCTAAATAGGGAAGATATTTCCAAAGTTTCAACTTTTGCATTTCAAAACCCATGAAAGGGTGCATAGTCCGGGGTTTTATACCCTCAGGACAAGATTTAAAGACATTACTTACCTCAAAACTAGCCCGGAACTATTCTGCAACACGCTTGCCTCTTGAATCAACTTCCAAAGGCTCCAAATCTATCAAGTTCGTATTCTTTATCATCAATTTATGCTTAAGGAATAAATTCAAATCGAAAAATATCAAATTTAGCTCAAAAACCCGAATTTGGTAAAAACCCGACCCCCGACCCCACATCCCGTAACTCATAAATTCTTATAAAAACTTTTCTTCATCATCTCACGAGTCCGTATATATAAGGAACACTAAAATCGGAGTTTGTTTGACCCCTCAAATCAATCCCTAAAGGTCTCATAATCTCAAGCCCAAACCCCACCTTTTTCTACTGATTTTCATGAATTAAACAGTGAGATTATGTTCCTTAATCACCTATAATCAAGTTTTAAGGCCCGAAATACTTACCTCTATGAAGAAAACTGATTTTCCCTCTTCAAAATCGCCTCAAAAGCTTCTTCTCGTTCAAAAATGGTGTTAAAATAGGTTATGATCGCGGAGGGTTTAATTTAATACTATCCAGGGGTTTCCGGACCTGAGACCTTCCCCGCACCTGCGGAGCCTTGTCCGGTCCTGCGGGACCGAACCTGCGATCCTTCTTCCGCAGGTGCGATTACATAAGTAACAAGAAAACCAGCAACTGCTTACTACACTTTTTCAACTCCGAACTTCCCATTAACCATCCGAAAACAATCCCTAGCTCCTCGGGACCCCAACCAAACATACTAACACGTTACATTTGATCATTGAAACTTAGTTGCACTCTCAAAACACTAAATATAACTTCAAAACACCAAAATCACATCGGATTCAAGCCTAAGAACTTTCAATTTTCTAAAATCTACCAATAATGCCGAAACTATCCAAAACAACTCCGATTTACCTGAAATTTTGCAGACACATCCAAAATGACATTACGAAATTGTTCCAGCTATCGGAATTCCATTCCGACCCAGATAGCCTATTTTTCCACTGCCGACCAGAAATCATCAAAACTAACTTTCGCCAATTCAAGCCTAATTCTACATCGAACATCACAAAATTATTCTGAACACACTCCTAAGTCCCAAATCACATAACAAGGCTATCCGAGTCATAAAATTCGCATTACGAGGTCGTTTACCAATAAGACAACTCTCAGTTGACTTTTTTCCATTTTAAGGCTATTTTTAAAGGCTAAATGACTGAACTCTCACTATAACCATTCGATTTCAAGCCTATCAACTCTAACACACCAATAAAAGAATAACCAACCTATGAAAAGTCAATAACAGCAATTATAATGCAGGTTCTACGTAACGACGGACCGGGTCGTTACATTCTCCCCCTCTAAAACAAACGTTCGTCTTTGAACGAGTCTAGAAACATACCTGAAGTCTCAAACAAGTGGGGATATTTGCTCTGCATCTCCCGCCCGGTCTCTCAAGTAGCCTCATCCATTGGCTGACCTCTCCACTGCACCTTCACTGATGCTATATCCTTAGACCTCAACTTTCTGACCCCGCGAGCTAAAATAGCTACTGGCTCAACCTCATATGACATATTACTCTCGAGTTGAACTGTGCTGAAGTCTAACACATCAGACGGGTCACCAACATATTTTCTGAGCATCGACACATGAAATACCGGATGAACACTCGATAGACTGGGTGGCAATGTAAGTCTATAAGCCACCTCTCCCACCTTCTAAAGCACCTCAAAAGGACCAATAAGTCGTGGACTTAGCATTCCTCTCTTTCCGAACCTCATAACACCCTTCATGGGTGATACCTTCAGCAGTACCTTATCACCTTCCATAAAAGACACATCTCGAATCTTCCGGTCTGCATAACTCTTCTGCCTAGACTGCACCGTGCAAAGTCGCTCCTGAATCAACTTCACCCTCTCTAACGCATCCTTAATCAAACTTGTGCCCAATAACTTAGCCTCACCAGGCTCGAACCAACCAACCGGAGATCTACACCTCCTACCATATAAATCCCTATACGGGGCTATCTGAATACTGGATTGGTAGTTGTTATTATATGCAAACCCTGCTAATGGCAGAAACTGGTCCCATGAACAGCCAAAATCAATCACACAAGCCCGTAACATATCCTCCAAAATCTTAATAGTCCATTCTGACTGCCCGTCGGTCTAAGGATGAAATGCAGTGCTCAACTCTACAATCAGTAATGATACCTCTCTTTACGACCCTCCAGAACTGATATGTGAACTGAGTACCCCTGTCAAAAATAATAGAAACCAGAACTCCATGCAATCGGACAATCTCCTTAATGTAAATACTAGCCAATTTCTCTGAAGTATAAGAAGTGCTGATAGGAATGAAGTGCGCGGACTCGGTCAATCCATCCACAATGACCCAAATAGCATCAAAACCTTTTGAAGTCCGTGGAAGCCCGACTACGAAGTCCATAGTAATCCACTCCCACTTCCACTCAAGAATATCTAACCTCTGAAGTAAACCACCTGGTCTCTGGTGCTCATACTTGACCTGCTGGTAGTTGAGACACCGTGCTACATACTCAACAATATCTCTCTTCATCCATCTCCACCAATATTGTTGTCTCAGATACTGGTACATCTTCGCGGCACCCAAATGGATAGAATACCGCGAACTATGAGCTTCTGCTAATATCAACTCTCGAATACCATCCACACTGGGCACGCAAATACAGCATTGCATCCTCATAAATCTGTCATTACCAATAATCACATCCCGGGCATCACCCCGACGAACTCTATCCTAAAGAAAAATAAGCGGCAGTTATAATACCGTCGTGCATTAATTTGATCAAATAAAGAAGACCGGGAAGCCATGCTAGCTACCACCCGTGGAGGATCTGACAAATCCAATTTCACCAACTGACCTGCTAAAGCCTAAACATCAAGTGTTAACGGTCACTCTGCTACTGCAAGGTAAGCTAGACTTCTCAAACTCTCGGCTCTACGACTCAAGGCATCGGCCACCATATTGGCCTTCCCCGGGTGATACAAAATAGTAAGATCATAATCCTTGAGAAGCTCTAACCATCCCCTCTGAAAAAAATTCAAGTCCTTCTGCCTTAGCAAATACTGCAAGCTACGATGATCAGTGAAAATCTCACATTGTACCCCATACAGGTAATGCCACCAAATCTTTAAGGCATGAACAATGGCAGTCAACTCAAGATCGTGCATTGGGTAATTCTTCTCGTGCACCTTCAACTGTCTTGACGCGTAGGCAATCACCATACCGTCATGCATCAACACCGCTCCCAAACCAACTCTAGAAGAATCACAATAGACTGTGTAAGAACCCAAACCAGTAGGAAACACCAAAATCAGAGCTGTGGTCAATGCTTACTTGAGCTTCTGAAAGCTCTCCTCACATTTGTCAGACCACCTGAATGGAGCGCCCTTCTAGGTCAATCTAGTCAATGGTGAAACAATAGAAGAGAATCCCTCCACAAAACGACGGTAATATCCCGCTAAACCAAGGAAACTCCAAATCTCTGTAGCTAAGGACGGTCTGGGCCAACTCTGCACTGCCTCAATCTTCTTCGGATCAACCTGAATACCCTCACTAGGCACCACGTACCCCAAGAAATCCACTGAACCAAGCCAAAACTCACACTTGGAGAACTTTGCATAAAGATTCTCTTCCCTAAATCTCTGTAACACAACCGTCAAGTGTTGAGCATGCTCTTCCTGGCTACGAGAATAAACCAGGATGTCATCAATGAACACAATGACAAACGAATCAAGGTAAGGCTGAAACACGCTGTTCATCATTGCATGAACGTGGCTGGGGCATTACTCAACCCAAATGACATAGCCAAAAACTCATAATGACCGTATATGGTCCTGAAAGCAGTCTTCGGAATGTCAGAATCCCGAATCTTCAGTTGATGATACCCAGACCTTATGTAAATCTCGGAGAACACCTTAGCTCCCTAAAGCTGATCAAATAAGTCATCAATACGAGATAAAGGATACTGGTTCTTCACCGTAACCTTATTCAGCTGTCTATAATCAATGTACATACGCATGGAGCCATCCTTCTTTTTCACAAACAACACCACACACTAGGTCGAATGAACCCCTTATATAAGAGTTCCTGATGCTGCTCCTTCAATTCTTTCAACTCTACTAGTGCCATACAGTAAGGTGGAATAGAAATAGGCTGCGTGTCGGGCACCAAGTCAATACCAAAATCAATATCCAGTTCAGGTGGCATGCCTGGCAGGTCTGCAGGAAACACGTCCAGAAAATCATGGACTATAGGAACAAAATCAACAGATGGAGTCTCACTACTAACATCTCTCACAAAATCAAGATAAGATTCACATCCTTTCTCCACCATACATGGGGCTTTCAAATAAGAAATCACTCTGCTAGGCACGTGCTCTATAGACCCTCTCCACTCAACTCTCGGAATTCCGGGCATAGCTAGGGTCACGGTCTTAGCGTGACAATCAAGGACAGCATGACATGGTGATAACCAATCCATGCCTAGAATTACACAAAAATCAACCATACTGAGTAACATCAAGTCGACTCGAGTCTCCAAACCCCCAATAGATATAAGGCATGACCGATACACACGGTGCACAACAATAGTATCACCCACCGGAGTCAAAACATGAAAAGATTTAACTAAAGACTCACGGGGCATATTCAAGAAATGAGCAAAATAAGATGAGACATAAGATTACGTGGAACCAGGGTCAAATAAAGCCAAAGCATCAGTGTGACAAACTGAAATAGTACCTGTAATCACTGCATCGGATGCAATCGCATCAGGCCTAGCCGAAAGTGCATAAATACGTGGCTGGCCTCCACTTGCTTGACCTCCCCCTCTAGGATGGCCTCTAGCTGCCTGACCACCACCCCTAGCTGCCTAGGTAGGTGGTGAAGTAACTGGGGCTGAACCCTCTGCTGGGACGAACTACTAGGACGACAGGGATACTGCCTCCACCCATGTCTGAGCTCTCCACACTCATAACAACCACCTGGAGCTGGAGATGAAAATGAACGAGAACCTCTGCCACCCTGATAACCACCAGACAAACCATGCATAGATGAACCCTGATAAGATAATGCTCGGGCGGAGCTCTGAGCTGGAAGGGCACTAAAAGATGAACGTCCCTGATGAGAATTGCGAGGACCCTACCCCGAAGATACACCACTGTAAGCTAGGCGAGCTGGCTGTGGAGGTATAAATGATTGACCTCTGGTAGGCTGAAATTGCCCTCAGGGAGGATCACCACTTAAATTACCTGATCCCCGAGGCCTCTTAGCCTCCCTCTCCTCACGCTCCTGCCTGCGAACTGACTTAATGTCCTGAGCTATATCAACAACCTGCTCAAATGTGGCTCCAGACACTCTCTCTCTGGTCATCAAAATCCGAAGCTGATACGAGAGACCATCCACAAATCTCTTGATACGCTCCCTTTCAGTAGGGACTAACAACGAAGCATGTCTGGCCAACTCCGAAAACCTCATCTCGTACTGAGTAACCGACAACTCTCCCTGGAACAGTTGCTCAAACTTCCTACGCTACTCCTCTCTGTGGGATTGAGGAACATATTTCTCCAAAAAGATCGTGGAGGGTTGCTGCCAGGTGAGCGGTGCTGAACCAACCAACCTACGCCTCTCAAATGATTCCCACCAAGTAAAGGCAGCACCAGCAAACTGATAAGTAGCAAATGAAACCCCGATGGTCTCCATAATACCTGCAGTACGAAGCATCTTCTGACATTTATCAAGAAAACCTTGGGCATCCTCTCCCTCTGTACCACTGAATGTCAGAGGCTGAAGTCTGCTGAACCTCTCCAACCTGCGCTGCTCATCCTTAGGCATAGCAGGGACCATATAACCCTGAACCGGAACAGCTGGCTAATCTGTGGCTGCTCTCGGTGCCTGAATACCTCGTACAACTGGCTCAGGTGCCCAAGCAGCTGGAGTCTGATTGTCTCCCCCGGCCTGAGCTGCATTGGCAGTAGTGGTCATAGCCACTGCCTAAGCTAAACTGAAACACACCGTCAATATCTTAGCCAGGGTCTCTTGAAGACCCGGAATAACAATAGGCACATCAGGTGCCTGAGCCTGTCCTGATGGAGCAACATCGGCGGGAACCTGATCCTGAACGATAGGGGGATCTTGTGGCACTGTCCCGGCTGCTGCACGTGCAGGTCCCCCAGCTCTACCACGGCCCTGGCCCCTTGTGGGTCTGGTTGGTGCCTAGTCACCCTGATCGATATTGCGTGTCCTTACCATCTGCGAGAGAATGAAACAACATAAGTTTAGATTTCAAGAATCAATAGATTGGCACGAAAGAGTTCGAAAAGATATAGATGTTTCCTATGAGTTCTGCAGCCTCTCGAAGATAAGTACAGACGTGTCTGTACCGATCTGCAAGACTCTACTAAACCTGCTCATGACTGTTGAGTCTAGCCAACCATCTCATTACCACACCTTTGTTCAATTATAAAAGTTCACAATTTAATAATAAGCAGCAACCGTAGCATAGAATAATGTAATTAAGTCTTAGGGTCCCAATAATAGTCTAACAACTCTAAACAAAACATCCCAAGACTGGAGTCAATAGTCATGAGCATCTAAGAATAAATAAATATAACTCCGCTAAACTATAATATGTCTCTGAATCAAACACTAAAACTAAATTAGGAAGGGAAATGGAGAAGCGGTGGACGCTGGGCAGCTACCTCGAAATCCCGTGAACTGATGCAACGAGCAAGGACAACTACTGCTCCGGATCGTCACCTGAATTTGTGCACAGAGGCACATGGAGTAATGATGAGTACACCAACTCAGTAGTAATGAAAATAAATCACAGTCTGGGAACTATAAAACACACAGTACAAATACATAATTTCACAAAACCAATAAAATACCAAGTCACCATGTAGTACTCATCAAATACATAAGTTTGAAATAAGCTTTCAGAAATCCTTTGAAAGCAAGTGTAATATCAGTATATCTCAGTAAAATTCTTAGAAAAAACGAGTTTGAAAACGAAGTAAATCATAGTTCGACAACTTAGTAAAATCATCATAAATTTGCCCCTCGGCCCAAAATCATTTCTCGTAGCAGTTGCCCCTCAGTCATTCTCTCAATCACTCAGTAACAACTCTGCGGGCAATAATTATCACTCAGTATCAACCATCACTCAGTAGGTACCTACGCTCACTGGGGGTGTGTACAGACTCTGGAGGGGCTCCTCCAGCCCAAGCGCTATAACAACATAAGCCATGAAAGCCTCCTCACCTCTCATATAAGGCCTAAAAGTCTCAGTCAATCAGACATTCTCAATTTTCCCTTAGGCCATAAACATACCGGGTTATCGACCGAAAACAGTGTTTTTTTTCCATAAACAGTATCAAAATACTCTGAGTGTCAAAACAATTTAGCAGGAAAATACTGAGTGTAAAATCATAGCGTATCGGTGAGGAAAATGTAGTAAACACAACCCCCAAGGGGAAAACAGATCGGCACTAGGCCCCAAACATGGCTTACAGCCCAAAACATATCAAAATATAAAATTACTATTTAAGAACAGGCTTAAGATCGGTTTAGCAACTCAATAGTCGCCTAAATCGGGAAGATTTTTCCAAAGTTTCAACCCTTGCATTTCAAAACCCGTAAAAGGGTGCATAGTCCAGGGTTTCATACCCTCAGGACAGGATATAAGGACATTACTTACCTCAAAACTAGCCCGGAACTATTCCGCAACACGCTTGCCTCTCGAATCAACTTTCGAAGGCTCCAAATCTATCAAGTTCAGATTTTTATCATTAATTTATGCTTAAGGAATAAATTCCAATAGAATAATATCAAATTTAGCTCAAAACCCCGAATTTGGTCAAAACCCGACCCTCGGGCCGGCGTCCCGAAACTCATAATTTTTTATACAAAACTGTTCTTCATCATCTCACGAGTCCGTACATATAAACAACACTATTGGAGTTTGTTTGACCCCTCAAATCAATCCCTAAAGGTCTCATAATCTCACGCCTTAAACCAACATTTTTCTACTGATTTTCATGAATTAAACACTGAGATTATGTTCCTTAATCACCTATAATCAAGTTTTAAGGCCCAAAATACTTACCTCTATGAAGAACACTGATTTTCCCTCTTCAAAATCGCCTCAAAAGCTTCTTCCCGTTGAAAAATGGTGCTACAATAGGTTATGGTCGCGAAGGGTTTAATTTAATACTGTCCAGGGGTTTCCGAACCTGTGGCAAATCTCCCACACCTGCGGTCCCCTAACTGCACCTGCGACCTTCCCTGCACCTACGGAGCCTTGTCCGCTCCTGCGGGCCCGCACCTCGGATACTTGTTCCGCAGGTGCGGTTACATCAGTAACCAGAAAACCAGCAGTTGCTTGCTGAACTTTTTCAACTCTGAACTTCCCGTTAACCATCCGAAAACAATCTCGAGCCCCTCAGGACCCCAACCAAACATACTAACACGTTACATTTGACCATTGAAACTTAGTTGCACTCTCAAAACACTAAATATAACTTCAAAACACCAAAATCACATTGGATTCAAGCCTAAGAACTTTTAATTTTCTAAAATCCACCAACGATGCTGAAACTATCCAAAACAACTCCGATTGACCTGAAATTTTGCATCCACATCCAAAATGACATTATGAACCTATTGCAACTATCGGAATTCCATTCCGACCTTGATAGCCTATTTTACCACTGCCGACTGGAAATCATCAAAACTAACTTTCGCCAATTCAAGCCTAATTCTTCACCGGACATCACAAAATTATTCTGAACACACACCTAAATTCCAAATCACCTAATGAAGCTATTCGAGCCATAAAATCCGCATTCCGAGGTCGTTTACCAATAATCAACTCTCAGATGACTTTACCATTTTAAGGCTATTTTTAAAGGCTAAATGACTGAACTCTCACTACAACCATTAGATTTCAAGCCTATCAACTCTAACACACCAATAATATAATAACCAACCTATGACAAGTCAATAACAACAATTATAATGTAGGTTCTACGTAACGACGGACCGATTCGTTACACTATATCAAGCCAATCATGTCACAAATCAATATAACTTGCTGCGGCGTGCAACACAATCCCATAATATAATCAATATAACATGTTGCGTCGTTTAGCCTGATCCCATAATATCACTCACGCTCAGGCCCTCGGCGTCACTCAGTCATCAATCTCTCAAGTCTCTCAGGCTCACAATGCCATGAAACTAGCCCAAAATGATGATATGATGTGTCAATACATAGAAATAGAGACTGAAATATGATATGAAATGAATGAGTATGAAATTGTATTTTAAACAAGTAATTCAACAGCAATATGACCTCGGTGGGCCCCAACAGAATAAGCACGAAACCTAGAAATGGCTTCTATCATGGATCACAGCCCAATAGCTCTAGTACGTAAAGATTGCATGGTTAGAGATAAGATAAGGTAACTACACAGTACCACAAGAATAACAAAGTCAATATTCACACGGTGCATGCCCATATGCCTTTCACCTAGAATGTCTGTCACCTCAACACCAAACACATAGCACATAATTTGGGGTTTCATACCCTCAGCATCAAGTTTAAAAGTGTTACTTACCTTGAACAAGCCAATTCCAATACCGATCAAGCCAAACGATGCTCCAAAAATGCCATCACGCGCATACCGACCTCCAAACGGCTCATAACTAGCCAAAAGCAACTGAAATACATGAAATAATGCCAAAGAGAAAAAACCCAATCGAAAAAGGTCGAATCTTTAATCAAATCCCGAAAATCATCCCAAAAGTCCACCACGGGCCCGCACCTCAAAATCTGACAAGACTCATAAATTCCGACAAGCCATTCCATGAGGAGTCAAACCATACTAGCTTCACTCAAATCCTTCTACAAATCGATGTTCAAACTCGAAAATTCACATTAAGAAACCTTAGGCTAAAACCATTAATTTCTCTTTCGAAACCCTCAATCAAATGCCGAAAATGAAGATAGGTTCATGATATAAAATAAAAAATAAGTAGAAAAAACTTACCCTTGTCCACATGGTTAATATTTCTTCAAGAATCACCTCAATCTGATCTCCATAGCTCCCAAAATGTAAAAATGGTTGAAACCCCGAAATAGAGTACTTTATAATATGCCCATGTATTCCTCTTATGCGAACACGAGAAGTCCATCGCATTCGTATTGAGCAAAATATACTACCACCAAAATTACTCTTCGAGTTCACAGTGCACTCCTCGCGAACGCGACTCACAACTGGCTCTGAACATCGTGAACACGGCTCCAACTATGCGAACGTGATGAAGACGGCATCCAGATCCAGCTCCAGCTCCCAGCTCTACCCTACACGTCTGTTATCCCTCATATGCGAACGCGAAGAAGACTTGCCTCAACTCTACCCGAACGCGTCCTACCTATCACAAATGTGTTGAAGAAAATCTCCCAGTTCCATAAATGACTACACGATTGCGGCCGTTTCTTCACAATCGCAAAGAACAACAGAGACATCAGAAACCAGCAGAAACCAAAAACTCCAAGCCAACTTGGAATGATCTGAAACCACCTCAAAAGTCACGTGATCCCCTCAAGACCCCGTCCAGACATACCAACAAGTCCCAAAATATAACACAGACCTACTCGAGGCTTCAAATCACACATAAAAACATCAAACGACGAATCGCGCCTCAATCTGAATCTGATATCCACAAAGTCGACTTCCGGTTAAACTTATGAACTTTCCAAACCTTCAAATTTCGGGCATACGCTGGAGTCCAAAATCACCATCCGGACCAATCGGAACCATCAAAACTCCGTTCCGGAGTCAAATTCACAAAAAGTCAAACTTGGTCAACTCTTCCAATTTAAAGCTTCAACAATGAAATTCATTCTTCTAAATCGATTCTGAATAACCTGGAAAACAAAAACTAGTGATTCACATAAGTCATAATACCTCATACGGAGTTAATCATGCCTGTAAACTACCAAGCGAAGTGCAAATTCTCAAAACGATCATTCGGGTCGTTACATCCTCCCACATTTAAACATATGTTCGTGCTCGAACGTGCCAAGAGTTGTTACCAAAGCCATCAAACCACCGTATTACCTTACAACGAACCGCTTGGCTACATAGGCTTATAGATCCCCATGTCCTTTGTGGATCTAGGAGTTAAGAAAGTTATTGAATTAAAAGCGGACATGCTTGCTCACTGTCTAGATCGGATTGTCTGTACCTTTGCTAACTCTTCTGCCTGTAAGGAAGCTTTAATGAGGGAATTCCTTGATCTATGACTCCGAAAGAAAAAGTAATTTTCTCCGTGATTGAGAACGAGACTTCAAACAACCTTTTGCAGGGAAGGCCTTGGATCATGAAAATGACATCTTTATGACTACTGAATTGACCGAACAAAATGTTGGATTGATTCAATATCAAATCCCACATAGATGACTAATGGTAGGGTCTGTATTTTTCAGAAAGAAAGATAGTGGCAAAAGGATGTTAATCAAGAACCGGCGTCTTTGGTGGTCAAGAAGATGTTCTTGTTCTTCCATTCCCATACCCGGGGGTGATCCCATGTCACCATATCCCATATAGGCCTAACAACACAACATACTGGAGATCATTAATCTAATCTTAGCATATAGACCTTAGAATCCAATTTTCCAACATCCGGAATTTCCCATAAGACACAAATCTCGCATCTATACATTGTATAAGTCTAAACAAGCTACATTGAGCCACAACTGTAACCCAGGACACAATCACATGATATACCACATGACTCACATACTCATAGCCAAAAATTCTAATCACAGTAGCTACCTAAAATAACTCGGTACTGGTAATAAACCTCATACCAAACAAAACCTCGTTCTAAACCCTTCGTACACTGCCGATGATGAAAGAAACATTCAGAAACTCGTAACCACTTATCAGACCAACAAGTCATGGAACTCTCCCTCCTTCGAAAAAATCTCTGGCCAATTTCGAAGTTGACTTCCGATATTATTCTTCTGTAATCAAATCCTATAGTATCCATTCTAGGTCCAATGACCTCAACTCTTCAAACACAACCACTCTAGTGACTTGTCACACAAATACGACCTAAAGCCACAACCCATGCAATCCGTGCACTAATAAGCAATAATCCAAATGTAATCCGTCATGGAAAATGACTAACACGAGAAACCATCCCGCAAGTTCAACAAGTACCACAACAATCGCAATGCTACGAACCCATCAGACATAGTAGAACCAAGACACACGAATCTGACACAAGGAATCATATCTCAACATAATTCTGTTGCAATGCATGACCCCACCCAAACACTGGTCTGTATGAAATAACTCGAGCCACTATGCCAAAAATCAACAGCCACGCACAATTTGACATCAAATACCCAGACCATAATCACGGAGAAGCAAACAATAAAATGCCTCACAGACCCGAAAGAACATAACCAATGCGCAATCAACCATGCATCACTGAAATGCCCATCTCGCTCAAAATTCTGCTATAAAGCCCAAATAGAACAATACCATGTGTTCATATAACCAACAAATCACAACCCCTCATAACATAGAAGAGTAACTCACAGAACATATCAAAATACGAATAAGCTAAACACCAACTGAATGTCACATCCCTCAACAATATCAGTATGGAGTCAACCAATCCGACCCTGTGTAGAATACACATCTTCATTGGCCTACCAACGGGCCCCAAATCAACTCTGGTCATCTACAAATAGATAAATACCCATCTGAAGGTCCACAATGACTGAATCATAACACTTACTATCATTTGGTTAGATCTTGTCACAACTTCACGGACCATTACCATGAAACAATCTGTTTATAAGAACTCCAGTCTCTAAATCCATAAACACACAAATCACCTTATTTTATATCAACTCCGCCGCCCGAATGTCCAACACATCTCTTATACACGATCATCCACAAGGAATACTTCTATATTTCTCCTATGCCACATAGAAAAATCTGTATATTAGCAGTCGCTCACCCTGACGAGCACCGCAATACCAATGAAGCATTCATAAGTGAAAACACAATGTGCCTTCTGAAATGCCCACCTTTCTCAGGCAATACCAAGTAGTAATAACATTTACCTAGACATCTGAAACCGTCCATGTTGTTTAAGAAGTCATGACATTCCCTTCAAAACCGAATTGTGACGTTGCACATACAAATCTCAATCCCACACAACATGCCGCATTTATCATGCCATCACAAGATAAGAACGAGAATCTCATAATCAACTCTGAGTCACAAGCAAATTACATTCTCAATTAGATAGGAACCTTCCATTTGATCTCATCCAAGATAAAATCACAATAGGCAACATGTTCCTCACACCAGTGGGAAATATACACCTAGAACCGATGTTAAAACCTTTGAGAACACTCTGAAACACATTTTCAGATAACCAAGTCATCAGAAATGAATCTTTCTAACTCCTCCAAGCCACGCATGTAGCAGAACCCAAGATTATTGCCACAAAATACATGTAGAGACTCACCACATCATAAGTACCTAAAGAATCGATATATACATTATTGTGCTGATCCAACGTACTACCAAGCTGCCCTATTTGCCAGACTTCCTTCCGAATTACCCTCAAGTTGGTACTTCTCCTTTCTAGAACACCACAATCCTTAACCAAGACTCACCCCACGAGATCCTAACATAAACCACAATGCCCGAAGGCCTATAAGCCGTTGAATTCTCTCTTAAGCACCCCAAAAGTACCACAACGAAGATATCCACTCTGAAGAGACCCTTTTGTGAATATAAAATTGTTTCCTTCACCTCCTTGATACCGAAGTGTAAAATCCATAATGATATAGAAATATTGTGAGTCTCGACACCATCAAATGTAAATCTCGGACTCTAGCTATATACCAATCCGCAAATTCTCAGTTTCCATATATAAGTCTTGAATCCATTAGAACCTTCTCGAGAGTCATCCACTCTACCCGAATCTCAATTGCACCGATCAAACGGTCGAAGGACCTATGCCCCATTGGCACAATACTGCCCAAAGAAGTACTCCACACCTCTAAAAAACCGAGTAAATTCCTACTCCATGTGCACTACATATTTCATGAATAACAATTCAAATGATTCCATGATTGTCATAGACTCATAAAGTGCAATACAACCCATACCCAGAAATTCCTTTACTCGAGTCATCCTTGACCTCAAACTCTGCAAGTCATAATGGATTCACTAGTATACCTCAAATCGAAACCAATGCAACACATAACTCTGCAACCAACTCGTCGATAGTAGACTCCCCCACTTAGCTCAAACCTATGGAATAAAACATCTGATAACTTAGAATAACCATACCCCATAACTACCATAATACCGCAGTGAGGCTCAACAAAATCCTTCATAAGCTCATGTAATACAAACCATCTAATACCTAAAATCATCTACAACTCTCGCATTCATCCCCGTGACGGTCAAGTCAAATATTACAACCAATCCAAACTCAAATTGAACAAATATAACCCACTGGTAGATAAGAAATCATCCATACAACATCATAAAAATCACACATCCGTAGATTACCTCACAGGTTGTAACCTACTTAGCCTCAAGCTGACACCTCTTTATACCCTTTCACAGCCACAACTACTACACAATCACTTAATCTTCCTGAGGCTGAACACACCAACAAGGCATGAGAAGCTAATTCGTTCCACAGTTAAACAACATGAAAGACCCTCCAATGCACTCAAAACTCGAGACTATACGTCAAATAAAGAAAAAATCAAACACCCAATAGTCCTTTCTACATCTCAAGAAAACTTTTCTCATTACATTCAAACCATATGAACACATCTCGCAGTCATGTCATACTCATCACGTATTCATCCAGCCACTCACCGAGTCACGAATTCCACTCATGGGGACACTACCGAATGTATAAGTCCAAAAACACGTGCTCACACAATCTAAATCCCCATGATCAAGCTGCAGTCAATACCCGGCCTCAAGTCCTCCAGACTAGCCCATCATCAGCAAACAAAAATCACATCTCGCACCTTGTCCATGGAATCACAAGCCATCAATGCACAACTGATACCGAGCGCTCACATATGCGTACGAATGCATGAATGAATTCAAAGAGTTACACTTCAAGCTGAATCAATACCGCACGATAAGGATAGAAATATGGGAAGTATATCCAAAATGTCCTATAGCCTCTTAAATATAGGTATGGATGTCAACATATCGATCCGCAAGACTCTAGTAGACACTTGCTTATGACTTGTAGAACCTATGAACCAAGAGCTCTAATACTAACTTGTCACGACCCTAAATCTAACTGATCGTGATGGAACCTAACCCAACCCGCTAGGTAAGCCAGTTATCAACTGTCCAATTCTAATGATATTTAACAAGACAATTAAGTAAAAGAAAATATCTACATCTTATACATTCCCCAAGAACTGGTAGTACAAATTATGAGCTTCTAAGAGTAGAATATAGAAAGCTGGTATGAAATAAATACATTATTTGTTCAAAATGTACATAAATAGATGGTTATGAATCTAAGTCTACCATGAACAAGAGGCAACTACGACCGGAACACATGTACATCCTCAAATCCAGCTCCCGTCGATCTCAGCGACGTCAGTAGCCAACATCTGCAACGAATATGCAGAAGTGTAGTATGAGTACATCCTATCCGATGTACTCAATAAGTAACAAACCTAACCTTAGGTTGAAAGTAGTGACAAGCTGGAACAAATGTCGGGTCCAACACCCATAGCCAACAACAGTTCATAACAACATAAAGCAAGTAATAAATGAAATAATTTAGAGATGAAATGATCAGCTTACTCATGGTTTCCCAAAAAAATAGTTCCTCTTTTCAAGTATATCAGTGAAAACCCAAATCCATTACAGAAATCGTCGAAAATATGAGTGAGTTTGAAAAAAGTAATTTTTTTCCAAAAAATATTTCAACAATAAATAAGATGTGATACCGTACAGCATGAGGAAAAGTGCATCTCTATGCCTGTATGCATATGTGCATGTCAATGCAATGCATCTAAGAGATGAACCCATGTACTCACACTCTCAAAGTACTCAATCTCTCTGTCTTACACTTTCCATTCATTATGCTTAACCACTCGACATGCTCAGTCACTCAATACTGTATATGGCCAATCCAGAACAGGGAAGATCCATCACGTATATATACATAGCAACTGCTAGTAGTCACTCAGTACTGTATATGGCCAATCCAGACCGGGAAGACTAGTCCATTATATTTCGCACATAGGAGATCGAGACACAGCCCCAGGGCTATGGGGAAAGATGTAGATCGATCGCCCTAGATAGACAACTACATAGAGGGTCTCTACTAGTCTATATATTCTTTGATTTCGTTCCCCCCGTAAGAAAAATATTACAACCTATGAGGTCTGCAAGTTTCACATCTAAGTAATACCCGATCCGATAGNAACTAGTCCCTTATATTTCGCACATAGGAGATCGAGACACAGCCCCAGGGCTATGGGGAAAGATGTAGATCGATCGCCCTAGATAGACAACTACATAGAGGGTCTCTACTAGTCTATATATTCTTTGATTTTGTTCCCCTCCCTCTCCCCCGTAAGAAAAATATTACAACCTATGAAGTCTGCAAGTTTCACATCTAAGTAGTACCCGATCGGATAATTTACGATATAGATAGATAGATATATATTTCTAAAGAACATTCTATGAAAAGATATTAATAGATATCGTTCCCTTAGACTCGTTACCTTTCAAGCTTGATCCATTACTTTCAAGCTTGATCCTTCCCTTAGACTAGTTACCTTGCTCGACTGAACTCGTTGGTTCCGCGCTCTATTCGGTCGTAACCTGGTTCGAGAACCTTCTCTCATAGATGACCTAAAGAACTACTCTAACTTTATCCAGAAAAAAGAACTGGAATACGAATGAGATCCACAATGCCATCATGCCAATGAAAAACAACCACCTCTTGGTTTTGTCACTCAAGCTACCCGCCCTACTAGTCGGTTTCGCCTCCGGCGGATGAGGGAAATTTCAATCAATACGAACGAAAAAGAAAGGAAAGATGAAACAGATATCATGGATAAACTAAGACCTCTCGGTGGTTAGACTGCAATCTATGCCAATGGAAAGAAAAGTCACGAAAAGAAATCCATATGATCATAAAGAAAGGCTTGCCTATACGTCTCCTTTCGATTGGAACTTGTCGCTACCTGGATCAATCAACATATTTTAGTTCGCCTTGTGTCATCCGATTTTTGCAGTGTAGACCTAGATCCATAGCTGGGCTAGTCACTGCATAAAAGGAGACCGGCCTACCGGACCCCCATCCCCAAATATAAATGTTTCGGACATGATCCATGTCCAGGGAAGATTCATCCCTCAATAGAAATCAATTGCGCTCACTGAGGGTGTGTTCAGACTACGGAGGGGCTCCTTCAGTTTAAATGCTATATCAAGCCAATCATTGACCAAATCAACCTACTGCGACGTACAACCCAATCCCATAATATTACTCACATCAGGCGTTCGACCTCACTCAGTCGTCAATCTCTCCAGTCTCTCGGGCTCACAATGCCATGAAACTAGCCCAAAATGATGATATGATGTGTCAATAGATAGCATTAGAGACTGAGATATGATATGAAATAAATAACCATGACTGAGTATGAAATTGCATTTTAAACAAGTAATTCAATAGCATATGACCTCGGTGGGCCCTAACAGAATAAGCATAAAGCCTAGACATGGTTTCTATCATGGATCATAGCTGAATAGCTCTAGTACGTAAAGATTTCATGGTTACAGATAAGATAAGGTAGCTACACAGTACCATAGGAATAACAGAATCATAATTAACATTGTGCACGCCCACACGCCCTCCACCTAAGATGTGTGTCACCTCAACACCAAACACATAGCACGTAATTCGGGGTTTCGTACCCTCTACACCAAGTTTATAAGTGTTAACAAGCCAATTCCAATACCGAGCAAGCCAAGCGATGCTCCAAAAATGCCACCACGTGTATACTAACCTCCAAACCACTCAAAGACAACAACTTCAGCATAGGGCTGATGTTTCCCAGTTACAAAGATAACACTTCAGCTCTAGAAAACTTCAGCTCTAGAGCTGAAGTTTTGTCTTTGTAAACTTANTAGAGCTGAAGTTCCCCATTTACGAACTTCAGCTTTCCCAAGTTATAAAGACAACAACTTCAGCATACGGGGCTGAAGTTCCCCAGTTACAAAGACAAAAACTTCAGCTGTAGAGCTGAAGTTCCCCATTTACGAACTTCAGCTTTCCCAAGTTATAAAGACAACAACTTCAGCATACGGGGCTGAAGTTCCCCAGTTACAAAGATAAAACTTCAGGACAAAGATAATTGTGTTAAGGAAATGTAGTCCTGAAGCCTTGAAGTTAAGTTCAAAAGTTAAGGACCTGTAGTCTTGAAGTTTAATACAAAAGTTAAGGACGAAGTGTTTTTTACTTTTGGACTTGGATCTCAAAGTTAAGGACTAAAAACTATAAGTTAAGGACCTATTGTCCTTAACTTTTTAACTTGAACTTTTAAGTTAAGGACTGAAAACTATAAGTTAAGGACCTATTGTCCTTAACTTTTTAACTTGAACTTTTAAGTTAAGGACTGAAAACTATAAGTTAAGGACCTATTGTCCTTAACTTTTTAACTTGAACTTTTAAGTTAAGGACTGAAAACTATAAGTTAAGGACCTATTGTCCTTAACTTTTTAACTTGAAACTTTAAGTTAAGGACTGAAAACTATAAGTTAAGGACCTATTGTCCTTAACTTTTTAACTTGAAACTTTAAGTTAAGGACTGAAAACTATAAGTTAAGGACCTATTGTCCTTAACTTTTTAACTTGAAACTTTAAGTTAAGGACTGAAAACTATAAGTTAAGGACCTATTGTCCTTAACTTTTTAACTTGAAACTTTAAGTTAAGGACTGCTTGTCCTTAACTTTTTAACTTGAAACATGAAGTTAAGGACTGCTTGTCCTTAACTTTTGAACTTGAAACTTGAAGTTAAGGACTGCTTGTCCTTAACTTTTGAACTTGAAACTTGAAGTTAAGGACCTTCAAACATGCGCAAGGGTATTTTCAAACTTGCGCAAGGACCTTCTATCACGTTCAACCTTCTCCTTGAGAAGTTATAGCATAAGGGTATTTTCGTCCAGTCCGATAAAAATTCATTAAACTAATGGCTAAAGAATAAATACATTTAAAATGCTGGCTTTAAAATAAAGACAGCTTCTATTAGTGGCTATTTGTACACATCGCCCTAATGGTAAAGCATTTAAAATGGGCCACGAGTCCAAATAGAACAACAAGATTGAGTGTTGCCAATTTTTAAGGGATCTTTACACAAGTATCCGGTCATATTCATTGTTTACTTTTTCTAGACGCATACATAGATTATACGTTTATTAAATATAATTATACACATATAATATACAAATTATGCATATATTATACTTTCATCCGTTATTTTTAGTTTAAGCAGGAGAGTGGGCGGCTAATTGGATTAATTTTTCAATTTTTAAATTAAGAAGACCATAAGCTTCTGAGCCCAATTTATTAAAAGTGCAATAAAAATTACAGGCCAATTTTGAGTGGGGTTTTAGCCCAATTTTCTTAAAATCTGCCACATAATAGACAAAGAAGCCCATCAACTTCTAAAGTCTAATTTCCCAAAACAAACATTTTTTTTCCTGTATGAGGTATCTTTGCATTTTAAAAAAGAGAAACCTTAATATTGTTATGAAACTATTATTTGTGGATGTTCATTTATTACTCCGCTGTAGATAATCTTCCTGAAGAAGATTATTCATTTAGTACTCTGTTGAAGTTTATCTACAAGCAACTGATGCAGGGAGGTTGCAAGCAACTCAATAAAATTATTTGCAGCAGCTTCTTATTAAACAGGCAGGTTGCGAGCAACTCATGCAGACAGCTTACAAGCAGCTGAAGAAAAGCCTCGCAGCTGCTTCCTTTATTCTATAAATAGAGGAGTTTTCAGTTCATTATGTACATCAGTTTGAAAGTTGAATAATATATCACACACTCTCTCTCATACTTCTCTTTGGTTTATTTACTTTACAACTTTTATTTTATAACACGTTATCAGCACGAGACTCTTCCTTGAGCACTTACTTTGAAAGATGTATTACTATAGTTATTCTCGTCCAAAGGCATCGGTTCTCACTGTAAGTAAGATCAAATTATTGTATTTATGAATTTCTACCCTTTTTACAGTGGTTTGAATGATTGATATTTCTTTGGCTTCAGTATTTTATTTCCATATTAGCAAAGTAAGCATGGAAATGATTCCATGTTTAGCTTAAAGGTTTTACTATATCACTGTCTTTATGAATGAAAAATTATTTTCCCTTGTTGGTTTGCTATCTTGAAGTAGGTTTGTAGCAAAGGACTCGTGACATTAATTTTTGCACTTTCATATATTGTTGAACACTAATTATTTGTTGAGTTGAGTTAGCAAAGTCTATGGATATAAATCAGATCCAATCGCTATAATTAAGAGTTCTACTCAAAAGGTTAGTATTTCCTACATATCAGACATTCCTATTTTTTTGCTACTAACAATATGATCTTTGTTCATTGGTCCTAAGGAGAATAATTGGTTCACTTAGCAGTGCATGTCATAAATTTGTTGCTGAAGAAAAATATTGCGAGAAGGGACCATGATTTATTATTTTCATCTCTATTGATGGCTAATTATGGGATTTTTCAAAATATATATATATATATATAGTCACCGGCAGTGGCATATTTCCTAAGTCTTGTTATGACTTAATTTTATGGTTCACTTGAACTCTAACAGAGTACGATCACCAGAAGTGGCAATACTTTGTATATCTCATTGTAACTAAATTTGGTAAACACCAGAAGTGGTATATACCTATCATGACCACCAGAAGTGGTAATTTAGGCTTGTTATTGTTACAATTGAAGATAATTTAGACAAAAATTCTCCATATTACATGCATGCCTCAATTTTCTCTTGAAATAGCAAATATCTTTAAAGAGTTTCGAAGCATCACAGTGTGATGTGGTTAAGGCACGTTCAGATAATTATGTTTCATTTAATGAAGGATGAGAATTTTTGATAAATATTAATCCATTCCCTGAAGTGAATGTGATAATATTAATAAAGCTCGTAAATATGAACACGCTCTTAATGTAAATATATTACGATTCACCTCCGGAAGAGGTAATGTTATTGAGAGAATATATACTCAATATTACATTTACTCATGAAGTAGTAAAACAATTGAATTTTTCTCCTGAAGCAGGAAAATATTATGAAAGTGTGTCTTTCTGTGCTTAAACAAAATAATAAGATATTCGAAGTTATTTTTGAAGAACATTTTCATTCCCTCGAGTGAATGAAGAAATACCACAACTCAGCTCCTAAAGAGGTAGAATAACAGAGAATATAAATATTATTTTTGTGGCATAAAGATCATTGTCGCACGTATCTATTGTATGTAAAATATCTTGGATAATTTTATTAAATATCTTTCTATGGCAAAAGCATTCTTATAGAATATTTTCTACTGCAACCACATCAATATATTATGGTTAGTTATTGAATTTTCCAAAAGAAATAACAGTTTATGTATATTTCCCTAAAAGATGTAATGACTATATGGTTGCCGCTTTGATATAAAATATTCAGATATTAATAGTGTTTCTCTCTGAAGGAGACATTTGTCGCAAAGTTGGTGGTAAAAATATTGAAATTCTTATTTTCTTACATTTATAAATTTAGTATTGTCTTTCTATTGTTCATTTGATTATGACTTTTTTTCTCATGACACCAGAAGTGTCTGAGTGATATTTGGTAGTACAAAATTTATCAAAAACTCCTGAAGAGCTAATTGTTTGTCTAGAAGACACATGACACTAGTAGTGTCCGAATAATATTAGATTGTGGATAAAAATGAAGGCTCCTGAAGAGCTTATATAC